>APFE030023790.1:10372-28029 GCA_000404065.3 Pinus taeda | reverse complement strand
ATCTAATTCGACATCATGTTGAGGCCAAAACAATCCATCTCCATCATTGTTCCACAAATGAGCAAATTGCAGACATCTTCACCAAAGCGCTTGGAAGAGAAAAGCTTGAACCATTCAGAACGATGCTTGGACTCACCAACATCCCTTCAGATTAAGGGGGGGAATGTTGACACCTAATCCTCGTGATTGGGTAAATATATGTAAATAAATAAATGAGAAATGTGAACAGTCATCAGGAGATGAACTGAACAGTCTCTCCCTCATGTATATAATAGACCTACCTGATTGAATGAATAATATGAATCAGCTTTTGCTTAATGGAGTTACTGCCTAGCCTGACATAATGCAGTCATTTTGTTGTTGTTGTTTAATGTAGGCATCGCCTCGGCCCATTTGGTAAAATATTCAACAATGACTATAATATACCCATGCCCCCCAGTCAAGGTGGGGTTACATGTCATGAAATAAATGCCCCATTTTGCGAATGGTCCAACAGCAATTACTGGATGCAAAGGTGTAGGTGGTAATCGAGTTTTCCGATCGAATATTTGACATGCATGACAACTTTTGACAGCAAGTATGCAATCTTTGAATATTTTTGGCCAAAAGTATCTAGCACAGAGAATTCTCTGTGTTGTTGCATATCCAGACAAATGTCCACCACAAGCACCTGAATGACAATCATTCAAAGCTTTCTCGACCTCCTCGTGAGTAAGGCACCTATGTAAAACCATATCAATACCATGGCGATAAAGCCTATCACCAACAATCAAACAATTTTTGGCTTGGTATTTGATACATCATTATTTAGAGTGAGAGGTATTCGGGCCGGAAAGCTTGGGTCTGGAGATAAATTAGTATATCTCCATACCATGAATCACTTGATGAAATGAGAAACAAAGAGTCATCCACGATTGATGCTTTTGATGTTAAATCGTTGGAGGATGAGGGAAGGTCACAAAGTAGTTCAAAAAATACAAGATATTTCTTTGACTTTGACTTAACGAATTCCAAATCAAGTTCCTACAATATAAATATCCACTTCGAGTATTTTCCCCGCAGCAATTGACATGACAAAAGGCATGTCATAGGGTTGCAATTGGAGATAATTGTAGTTTTACGTAGGAGAATATAGTGACAAAACCTCTGCACAGCTTGAATAGCTGCCAAAGCTAACTTTTCGACATATGCATATTTTGTTTCTGTATCATTGAGATTACGACTCAAATAATGTACAGGATGTTCTATTCCATGTACTTCTTGGACTAAAACCATTCTGATGGTTGTATCTGCAGTGGTGAGATACATGTAATAGTCTTGTTGATAGTTTGGGACATACATTAATGATGCTCTTACTAGGGAATCTTTAAGAGAACTAAAGGAAGCTTGCGTAACTTGATCCCAATGGAAGGGTACCTCTTTCTTCAACAGACATGTAAAACCCTTAGCTAATTCTGCATAGTTTGGAATGAACCTCCTCATAAAGTTTGCCTTGCCTTGAAGTTTCCGTAACTCTAATAAATTCGAAGGTGGAGGAAAGTCAAGTATTGCTTGAACCTTAGATGGATTGAGTCAAATTCTATCTTTTGAGACCATGAATCCAAGCAATTGACCAGAGCCAACACAAAACACGCACTTGTGTTGATTGAGTCTTATTTTGTAGTGTCGGCACCGTAAGAATATTGCTCTAAGATGCTGCAGGTGATCAGTCCGCTTTCGTGAATAAGCAAGAAAATCATCAAGATATGGTTGTATGATGTTCTTAATGTCATGGAAGGCATAATTCATTGCCCTTTGAAATGTAGCCCCTGCATTCTTCAAACCAAAAGGTAACTTTCTATAAGCGAATGTGCCCGAAAAGATTTCACATCTGGCACATTCGTCAATAATCTAGTCGATGAAGAGTGTAGGATAATTGTCTTTTGGACATGCTTTATTTACATCCTGGTAATCAATGCACACTCAGATTGTTCCTTGTTTTTACATCATGGGAACAATATTTGATACCCAATCGGTAAGAGATACGGGGTAAATGAAGCCAGCATGCAAAAGTTTTTCAACCTCTGTCTTAATGGCAGTAGCTTTCTTTGGATATACAGGTCGAATCCGCTGTCGTACTGGTTTGACATCAGGGTACATTTTGATTTGATGTTTAACAATACTCGAATCAATGCCTAGCATCTCCTCATAAGACCATGCAAATACATCTCTAAATTCATGAAATAGAGCATGGTAAATATCGAGTTCCAAAGGAGAACAAGATTTGCTGACATGAATGTTTTCTACAACGTTAGGTTTGGTCGAAATGTCTATAGAAATGGTTTCTTCTATATCCTAAGTGGTTAAAAACCACAAGGTTAGAATCTGTTGGATCTATTCCACCTATTTCCAACAGTAAAGCCTGGTTCTGGGAGGGGCAATTTTGTAATACCTGAAGCGTTGACATAGCAGAAGGAGACTGAGAAAGATCTTCTACTATGTTATAATTTTGAGCAACTCAAGCTCAAGGATTAAATGTCAATTTATGCACAACTCCCTTGGATGGCTTTATTGTTAACTATGGTGAAATGGGTAGTGGAATATTTTCCGATGCGACCGAAGTCAAAGAACCAGGTTGATTAGTGGCCTGATTATTTGATGACGATGGCAAATTACTATAATCTTTACTACATGTCTGAACCAAAACTTCATCTTTAGGTTTTGTGATGGATAACATTATTACCTGGGATGTGGAAGCATTTTCAGTTGCAACCATGTTGGTATCCAGGTTCCGAAATGGATCTATCAACACTGCAGATGCAGTGGAAGCTTTTAACAATTTAGAAACTTCTGAGTGGTGAGGAGAATCCCTTGTAAAATGCTCATTATCACATATCAAACATGATTAATGAGGTTTCTTTCTCGAAGTAGAGGAATCAGATGATTTCTGTTGAGGAGGGTTTTCATTCTTCTTTTTATTTTTCACTTTTTTCCTGCTTCCTGGTTGCTTTAGATTCTTACCTTTGTCATATGACATGGCATTAATCTCAAAGCAGGAACCTCAGGTGGAATTAAAGTTTGATTTATGGCAAGTGATTGACCAGATGGTCTGCTTTCCATTTGCGTGCTCAAGGAACTAATCACACCGTCTCCGGCATGAGAGTCCCTATTCAATGGTGGAGGTGGAATGGATTGATTTAGATGCAGTGCATGTGGAATTTTGTCATAGAGCGTGACGGATTGCATGTAAATTAAATCCAAATATTGGGCATGAGAAATCGCTTTCTCTTCTGTAACAACTCCATCTTTAACCACATCCTCAGTGATAGATGGCAGTAAGGACTTAATGAACCACTCAGCTAAAATCTAATCGGGAACATAGGTTTTAACCATGCGACGACAACGACGCCACTCATGAAGATGATCGGATATATGAGTAGAAGTCATTTGTTTGAAATTGGTCAAAAGTTCCATTTCAGCTTCATATATGATGGGTAACTAGAAGTGGGTCAAAAAAGTAGTGGCTAAATGGGTGAAATTATTAAAAGAAGCTCTCGGCAATTCAATATACCACTTAGTAGCCAAACCAATTAGCGTTCTTTGGAAAAGATGGAGTCTTACCAAATCATCATTCAAGGAGTTGGAAGAACACCATAAATGATAAGTGATAACGTGATTTGACAGGTCTTCTACAGGATTTCCACTAAACTTTGGAATTTCGGAAGGCAACTTATGAGGAATCACTAGCCATAATGGTGAATACAAAATTGGATCATTTGTAAGCCAGTTTAAATCCGGTAATTCTAGGGTTGCCACAAAAGGCAACTATCGATTTAGATCAGTTTGGGCATATCCGGGATAAGATGGAATTGGCTGTGCCATGGGCCTTTGCATACCCGCATAAGGTGGATATCCTTGATAAGGCGGTGGGACATATCTGGTATATGGATTGAAACTAGGTTGACCTTGCATTTGTCCATAACTAATTTGGGCTTAATACACAGGACCTTGATACACTTGATATTGTCCTTGCCCAAGTTGAGCTTGGAAAGTAGGTCCATACTGAGGTTGGACATTCTGAAATGGAGGCTATGGATACTACGGCTGCCAAGGTTGTTGGGGTATCGGTTGTGAAGTTTGATATTGCCCCCTAACGCTAGTTTGACCAGGCTGAGAATAAACTAAACCTGTAGCAACTTGAGTCACTTTAGATAATGGCACACTAACCTTAGGTAATTGTACCCTAGAAACAAGCGGTTGTTGCATAACAGCCTGAGAAGTTGGGTTTACTGACTCAAAACTTGAGGTTGTGAGGAATTGGAACTAACTTGCACAAGTTGAGATACAACGGGTTGAGCTTGTATCTGTTGTTCCATAGTTACGTCAAGTTGGGTTGATATAATCAGCTCAGTTTGCATAGGTTGTGTCAGATACAGAAGCCTTGATTGTAGTGGCAAAGTTGGCTACCACTGACAGACTCTCACTTCAAGCTAACCTGGATACGGTGGGACATAACCGTAGGGTTGTCCTCCTTGATAGGGAGGATGCTGTGAATAGGCATATTACTGACCATATGGTGGCAATCCAGTGTTAAGAGGATAAATGGGTCTTTGTTCACCGTATTGGCCAGTTTGATACTGATACCCAAGATCAAACTGTTGTCCTTGATATGAAGAACCAGTTAAAATTCTTGATGATGACATGGGAGATGACCACGGCAAAGATGAAACCCCTGAGTGGACTCCAGACATAGATTGGTAACTAGCCGAGACGGATGGTTGTCCATATAAATGTGACTTGGGTGTGGTTGTAAACATCGAAGAGGTAGCAGCAAAGGACTCTGCCGCAGTTGCATTAGATGAAGCAGTTTGGGATGTTTGTGGTTGTTCTGCCATGGTTAGCTAACCCAAAAGTTGACCTAATGAATCAAGTGGGATTTCAGAGGCAGTAGCAAAACAAGGAAGAGATATAGAGTAAAGATATAAACCAGGACCAAAATGATGTGGAGTCCTAGGATCAGACTCTTCTTTTGATTCTTCTTCTACAGCAACTAATCTAGGTGGAAGGATTTCACGTCAGGTCCAAAAAAGACTTCTGGTGTTAAAGATGGAGTTTCAGGAACTACTGATGACTAAGGTATTTTGGTAACAATTTCTGATTATTCAAGGTCAAAGTCCAGATGTTCTAGTAAAACAACTTCAGTTTCAATGGAAGGTTCGTGAACAATTTTAGGTTCAGGATTGTCTTCAGTTTCAACTACTATGGGTTCTGGATCAAATTCCAATTGAATAGGTTCAAGTTCTAAGGTAATTTCTGGTTGATTCACTTCAAGTTGTGGATCAACTTCAGTCAGTGGTTCACTTGGTTCCGTTATAGTGACCTCAGGTAGTTGAGTAACTTCCTCTTGTGTAACAGATGTTCCAGAAATAGTTGGAGTAACTTGAGGCTCAGTACTAGCCATGATTGATGGCTCTCATAATTCAGATGAAGTAACTTGAGGCTCAACCTAACTCAACTACGAAAAAAAAATAATAATAATAATAATAATAAATAATAATAAATAATAAAATAATAAAATAATAAATAATAAAAAAATAATAAAAAAATAATAAAATAAAAATAAAAATAAAAATAAAAATAAAAAAAATAAAAAAATAAAAAATAAAAAATAAAAAATAAAAGATATTTTCGCCATCAATTGACTTTTACAACACTAGAACTTAACTTTTTCATTTCTTAAGAGTCGAGAAAAAACAAAAGATGACTCTAATCACTTTCGTTGTTTAATGAGCTTGAAAGGACAAGCACTCAAATGGACCTTTTCTTTTAAGGAGTTGAAAAGGAACAAAAGTCACTAATCTAGAGATACTAAGCAAGAGGGTTTACCAAACTAATCACAAAACTGCAACATACACCTTCGTGGAAAATTAAAGAGAAATTACCAAGGATTTACTGTACGATAGTCAGTCTTCCCAAATGCTATGATCGATGCATTGTGATTGGTAAGGCGGCAGACTCGGCTTCCTAGGGATAAAGGATGTAAGCCTATTGGGGTATCCCACTATATACGTGATGGTACAGGGAGCTCTAGTCCGTACTAGTACTTACTGGTTTAGAGAGGAGGAATCACCCAACCTCAATGAAATGACAGCCACTAGATTTTAAGACGCCAGAACATGTCTCTAGCCTAGACACCTCTAGATGTTTGCATTAAATTCCAATGCATTTTTAGGTTAATTGAGGTTAATTTTAGGTTGATATTGCTTAAAATTTGCCTTTGGGTTTCACCACGTGATGTTTTTCCAAGATTCCTACAAATGCAGCTAAATGAGAAGCACTCTTTCCATTTTGCTTTCAACAATGAAAATCCTAACTAATAAGGGATAGAGCAAACAAGTTATTTTTGGATCAAACAACAAAGAGAACTCATTAATGCATTTCCCTAACCATTCCATTTAAGCACACACAATCAAACTCTAAGATGCAATTACATGTATTTCTTTTTCTTTTCTGTTCTCCTTAATGTGAATTATTCACTAAGAAAAACAAATGAACAAATGATTCAAAAGCTCTTTTCACACAAATATCGATTTATGACAATTTCACTTAAAGATAAAGGAAGACTAAATGGCACTTTCAACTTCAAGGAAACGAAGATTTTCGACAGTTAAACGAAAATATGAATTAGATGCACAAAATAGACCAATCGATTTTTCAATAAAGGAAGATTTTACGACACTTCAAAATAATCGACTGAAACTACTCTTTGACTAAGGATTGCAAGTGATAAACAAATACATAAACAAAAATTTAACAATCCAGTCTGAAATGGGTCAAAACAATGAAACAAAGACTAATTTCAGAGACAAGAACTCATCTAAATCCAAAAGACAATTCAAACAACTGAAAATTGACTTAAGGGTTCAGCTCCTAGATGGGAAAACTAAGCCAAAAGGAATCAGTGCAGGTCAGAGTGAGGGACAGTGCGATGCATAGCACTATCTCTGTGCAGAGGGTGCAATGCATAGCACCCTGTCAATTACAGAGTTGTGATGATTACAGAATGACAATTTTATGCTCAAAATTGACTCAATTTCAATTAATTGGACTTGAATTCGATGGAAAACAGAGGGTAAAGTATGTCAAAATGTTCTAAGATATTGATTAGCTACTATAAGGGATAGGATCACTCCCTAGTGGAGTCACCATTTTGTTATGGGAAAATTTAGTGTCTTTTCGAATGACTAACCCCTAGACCTAGTAGCAAGTCTAGAATAACAGTTAAAGTAATTCTATTGCCTTTCCTATAGCTAACAGATAAAAGAAAGAGGAGCAAAAGTACCAACCTAGATCTCTCGCTCGATCCCTCTTCCCTTTGACCGCTTTCACCACTCCCTTCTGTAGTTAAATCACTTGAAAGGTACCTGCACACAAACCAAGATAGAAAACCATCAAAGCATACATATCGATTTGTTAACTAAACACATTATAGAATCGAAAATACAAGGTGTATTTCATAACACATGAATGGAAAAAGAAAAGAACTCTTTATTGATAGAAAGGAAGATTGCAACCCATGTAGATGCATGTCTGATTCAGCATCATCCTCCCAGCTTCAAACCCTTCTCTCCTCCTAGAAACAACAATTTGACATGATAACATTACTCTCTACTAATCTCATCCAAGCAGCATTTCCTTAGCTCAATAATTTCCAACCTTCGACCAGCCTTGAATGCCTGGTCCTTTTATAGCTGAACAGAGGAGGTTAGGCCATTAATGGCCCTCATGAATGCTTTTTCATATTTGGGAAGTGGTTCCATGAAGGAAGGGATAATGGATTAAGGTTCATTCTTCTCCTTCCTCATCCAAAAGCGAGCCCAATCCCTTTAGAAACATCTAGAAGCATCCATTGGATGAGGAATCCAATGGCTTCATTTGAAAAATTCAATGGATCTCGCCCATTGCAGGTGATACAAAGGCCAGGTGCTATGCATAACACCCAGAAAATGCAGTGCATACCATTCATTGTAGCCAAATACAAGGCCACCTGCGATGATCTCCTTAGGGACATTTTTTGGATGAACGGTGTCAGGAGACTCTTGGGAAGCAAGCATGATGTAGGTTAACTTCATTAGGGAATGAAAAAAACTGAATGAGGGGTTAATAAACCCTAATAATACAGATCTGGAAGTTGGGGTTGATGTGCCCAAATTTTCCTGTAACAACCTATAACAATTATCACATCCTTAAGACTGAGAGGGGAGCTAGACTCCCTCTGAAAAGTAATTGTACTGATACCAGGCACATTATACCTCATGTCGTCTCCAAACTCAATGTTCTGCTTGAGGTTTTTCTCCTCCAAGTCACTGAAGAGACCTCTATTCCCCATCATATGGAATGAGGCACCATTGTCAAGATACCACATGCTTCCCATTACTATGATTTCCATGCATGCACTGAGAGTAAAATGAGGCTCGAATTATGAATCTAGAGCTTCACCTGCTACTACTACTGCAGGCTCCTTCTTGCTTTCCTTCTTTTGTGGAAATTTCATGGCATAGTGGCAGAATTCATGAAAGTGAAAGCACTTGATATTAAATAATTTTTTCTTCTTGGCCTCATCACCCTGGGACTTCTTTCCCTTGGCTTTATTTCCTGTGTTGAATAATTAAAGGTCCTCTACCTCTTATTTGGATTAGGTCTCATCTCGGTTGCACCATCTTATTTCTTCCTACACTAGATCAGACCATAACCACTCCCAACCCAGTAGTTTGTCTCTACAATTCACAAAATCTTGATAATGGTGCCAGCTCTTGGGAAGAACAAACAGAGCTAGAGCTACCAAATCTTCTTTAGGGACAGTCACAGAAACCCCGCCAATTTCATCACGACACTATGTAAACTTGCTCAAGTATTATAGAATTGTGTCAATCTTTTGCATCTTGATGCTACGAAGCTTTTCCTTCAGTGCCTGCTTCATGTGGTCATTGTTCTTCTTAAACAAGTCAGTTAGTTTTTTCCACATAGTGAATGGAGTTTCTTTCCAATGGAGATTCGAGACAATATGATCTCAAACTCCTTCTAGTATGATCCTCCTTACCTTTGCCACACATTTCTTCCACTCTGCCAAATATTGAGAATCAATTGCTTAGGCATATCATTATATATTAATTCCTTCAACCCATTATCTTCCAACACTAACTCTATCTTGTCCTTTGAAGAAATATAATTCGAGCTACCCTCAAGGGCATACTCAAGTCTCAATCCATAGAACGACATCCTGCTGGTTCTGAAGAATGATACTGCAAATTCAATTCACCTGTAAAGACAAACTCAAATTCTTCTCTTCTATTGTGATTCCTGCTCTGATACCATGTACAAATTCCTTGTAGATTCAAATTGCTTATGTAATTTTCTAAAACAAAAGTCTTGAATCTACTCTACTCATCCACTGAAACAATTAATCGATTGAGAAATCAAAAAACATGAGACAAGATTCAATCATATATGCTCAAAGATTTATCTAAGGGGAAAGCTTGCTGCTCAAAATCCCTTCCTATATCTATATTACATTAGATCAGAAAAATATAGAATATTTACAATGCTTTCTCAAGCCTAAGCAACCTCTGCACTAGCATAATCTATCTCACTGCCTCACAAGTTGACTCTGGCCAATACTTAGCTAACTTTGTTGCCTACCAAGCTTCTATTTCCTTGCATTGTTTCTCAAGGAATTAGACCCTATTAATTAGGGAAATCCCCATCATGAATTGTGCAATCTCTATAGGCCCTTATCTGACTACATGCACCACCTATACAACTCGAAAAATTATACAACTGATAGTACATTGCCCTTGAACTTCAATCTCAACTAAGTAACTCAAATTTCATACATGCATGAGTTAATTATGGTTGATTTATCAGTTAACTAGTTGAACACATGAAGTTTCACCCCACTGCTAGACCTCCTACTAGTTCCTCCAACATTTGGAATTAATTTAACTGACATTTAACTCAGCTTAACTGAATTAAATTATTACAACTCAAATTAAACTCATCCTAGGCTCTTGAAATTTAGGAACCACTCTACAAGATTCAATTTAGGTCCTAAACTCGAATTAACTTAGCCAACTAAGTGAAATTAACTTAGTTAACACATTCTTGTTGTCTTATGATGTGGAATTACTATTTTCTCCTAATTTAATTCAAGGGAAAATTAAATTAGGATTTTATTGTTGCCATTTCAACAAGCAACAACTAAACATCAGCAATGATATGTACTCATCATAAACCAAATGCAACAAGAAATTCTTAGGAAACCATAATGCCAACAATGCACTATTAGAAACATAGCAGATGCTCCCCCTCAACCTGTGCCAACTATTCACTGTCAAATATGATCATATTCATCTCTTCAATTAGAAAATCCATCAAAGAACCACTTTAACATCAACAATATAGGATTTTGCAACTACTCATAAACTCATCATGAACCAATCATCATTCCTAAGAATTATATGGGCATTATTAACAGTTTGTAATAAATTAACATTGGGAATGACAATAATTAACTAATAAAAACATATGAGAGGCTCCCTATGAATCCAGGCTACTTTTATTTCATTACTGAGAGGCAAGCGTGACTGACTATATTAAAGCTCGTGTATACATGCAATTTTCCTTCATATGATTCGTATACATAAAGAAAAATGCTAAACTTTCATAACCACAACTCCCCCTAATATATGGCATGTTTGTTCCTATTCACTACTACTTTATTAATGCAATGCCAGTAGTAAAAGTATCACCAAATGAATATCAAAACAACATATAGAACCAAGATATACATGCCTAGCTTCCCCTGAGATCATACATCATTGATCCTATGGACTTGATAATCATCACCTGTTCTCCATGAGGTTATGTGCCTCATATTTACTTATGCAATCAGTGCCATAAGTATGATTTTAGAGAAATATACTTCAGTAGGATACCATCTTCTTTTACTTTGAATCTGAAGAAGAGGAACTATACCTCTTACTGCTACCTGAATTCGTTTCTGCTAGGACATATAATTTGTCTGGATTTTTGTATCCTCTTTCTATAACCTTCCTAGTTTCTTCATTTATAACTTTGCATGTAGTTGATGTAAATACAAATATACATCCTTTATTAGCCATTTGACCTACACTTAGAATATTATGTTTTAGCCCTTGAACTAATAATGCAATAGCTTCTTTTTCATACTTATGAAGTTTGATTCTACCTTTTCCCATAACTTTTGTTGGAGAACTATTTCCAAGAATAACCTTACCATATTTGTTTTTCTTGACAGACTTAAAATTTTCCTTATCCCAAGTCATGTGATGAGTGCATCTGTTGTCTATGTACCATTCATATTCATCTTCAAATGAACAAATAGAAAGGCCACATCTTATTTGTTCTTCGTCTTTCTGTTTATTATGAGAAGTGCTAGTGGATCCATGTTTCCTAGGTATTTTGGTAACAATATTCTTATCTAGTTTCTTTCCTTGTTTTCTGTGGACATCCATTGATTTTTTCTTGCATACTTTTGCTACATGCCAAAACTTGTTACAAGTATAACATATTATATGACCAAAAAAGGGAGCAGAGGAATTATAATATTTTTGTTTCATATTCCTCCTATTGCAATCAATAGCTTTGTGACCAAATATGTTGCAAGCAAAGAAATATCCCTTAAAGAAACTTGAGTACCTGGGAGTTGATGATCTTCCTGTGAAGTGGATATTTGGTTGAGATCAAAATCTACTTCTGTAATTTGTTGTAATGTGTCCATAGTTATGACATGTAAAACATTCAACATTATTGATCAGAGGAGAGAATTGCTTAATATTTCTATTATTGGGAGCAAATGATTTCCTTTGAAAATTCAATTTTCTTGGATGTTGATATGGTTGACTTCTTATCTCTTTATCCTTCAAGTTCCTTGTATGAGCCTATGAACTAGATACTTCTTTTACAGTTTCATGAAAACCAAGACCATATTTAATGGAAGGAATCCACTGACTGCTAAGAATGTTATCCAAAATATTAGAACTATCTTGAAATCTCAAATGTTTATCCTTTTCTTCTGATTTTCCTTTTAGAATGTTTACCTCAACCTTTAGTATTTGGTATTTTTCTTCCTTTTCCAGATACTACTTCCTCATCCCTTCTTCAACCTTTATTCCTTATTCCACTTTCTCCTTTAATTTGATAATCTCTTCCTTCATCTCATTCTCTTGTTCTTCAAATACTTGAAGTAGCTCTTCATTTTGTGTGTTTGAATTTTCAAGATCAGATTTGAGAGAGATGATTTCTATTTCTAGTCCTACACAATAATTGGTTCTTTCTCTAAGTTCTTTAATTGTTGCATCAGTTTGCATTGCCACCTGTAGCTGAGAGTTTTTCTTTCTGATTTCATCCTCTAGTATTTAACACTAATATTCCTTTTCTTTATATTTCTTCTTCATTCCTTCTTCAATTTCCCTTCCTTCTATCAGTTGGGTTTTTAATGTCACAATATCTTCTTTGTAGGCACTCTCCTTTACATTAGACTGTTGAAGTAACTTTTGTTGATCTCTATTTTCATATGTAAGACTTTTAATTTCTACTTCTAGGGCCATTAGTTTTGAATCATAAATTTTTTGCAGAATGATTACTTTCTCTTTTACCCATAAGAGCAATTTCAGTTGATTCCCTATCATCATAATTGTACGAATAGGGAAATGGATCACAAGTAGAGAAAAAACTAGTACTAATAATTCTTTGTTACTATCTTCTTCATTCATGATCAATAGAAAGTGGGTTGCCATTGAATCTGAATATTTGTTGACATCTATTAGTGCATCTGATATATTGCTTTCACTGCCACACTTTTCTTTAGTTGTCTTCTTCCTTTTAGTCGCCTTCTTCTTTTGCTTCTTTCCAATTGTTCCTGGTCCACTCTCAAATGGTTAAGCTTTTGTAGGAGTGATCTACCCTAATTCCACTTGTTGGGAAAAATTACCGAGAGAGGGGGAAGCATGAATCAGTATTTTAAACTCACTTTAACTTTTCATTCCATATTCTTATTTCTATATGTTGTTGTCATTCATGCAACTAGTGTATATATGCAACATCAGTCAAAGAAAACAATGTATATCTAGTTAACTAAATTTTCATATATTTCATCAACTTTTCATCTTTAACCAGTGCGCCATTACTTCATTATTCATTTATGAAGCAGAAATCATGAATAGTAAAGAGCATATAGATCACAAGAAACATATCAACACACATGAACACTAGGATTTTAGGTGGAAACCCAAAGTGGGAGAAAACCATCATTGTTGTCGTCTTTGTATTCTTTCTTATTATATAAAGAAAATATTCTTATAATCTTGTACTAGTGCAGACTCTTACCAGCACGTAGGAAGCCACCTGTAGAAGGCTACAACCTCCTCTCATTTTCCAGTACCGATTATAGGGGAGATCCAACCCCATAATCTCATTTATCATCTCCTACTGGAAGGGAGCACCTACCCCCTGAATAAATTTACCAACTACCACTAGAAGGAATATTTGACTCCCTCGCTGAAGGATCTAACCCTTAGCACCTCTCGTGGACCATGTTTCATAATATTTCATACTGGATCCACTTTATTCAAAACATCAAAACTTGTAGGCCACCTTTCATCATATTTTCAAACTGGACCCACACCCAACACTATGCTCAATATCAAACTGGATACTGAATCACATAAACAACTAAATCAATGTATCATTAGCAAACCAATCACTGACATAAATCTCAATCAACCAGATAAAACCATTCATAACCACGACCATTCATAAATATACCAAGACATACATTGTTAATCATCACATAAACAAAGTTTTGTCACTACAAACCCTGATCACATTTACTTCATAATGTATACGCTATTTTTCTGAAGCATACCCACGTATATACGTGCTTCCTCTATATCACACCTATGCACAGATCTTAGAATACTTGAACATAAAATTACTGGATCACTGTAACACTATATCAACCACTGAACCATACATATATTATTGAACCAATCACAGATCAATCACAAATCATTATAGAATCATTACTAACCAATATTCCAATCATGAACAATTGACCCAATTAACACTATCAAATAGAGATCAGCATGATCAAGAATTTATTGACAGACTATAGCAAACATAACTCATCAAATTTCATGCATAACCATACACTAATAGTCATCACAGAAACCAAGTGTTGTGACTGCAAACCCTATTTAGATATACTTTAGAATGTATATGTTACTTATCTGAAGAAAACCTGCATATATATATATGCTTCCTCTGTATTACACTTGTATACATATCTTAGAATATGGAACAATGAATCATCAATCACTAGACCATACATAGATCATTGCACCAATCATGGATCACTGAACTAATCGCAGATTACTAAACCAATCATAGATCACCACACTGTAGCATCATTACCAATAAATATTTCATTCCACATTTAACCCAATGAACATTGTCATACATAGATCATCAAGATAGATACATCATCGACATATAACATTAAACATAACAAAAATCAAATGTCATTATCAGACAATACTGTAAACCCTAGTACATATAGGTAACTTCCACGAGACTCATCAGTGTATGTGTGCACTTACCATGCACAACACCTGCATAGAAAATTCAACATAATGCAAACTTTATCTCAAAATATATACACGACCCTAAATAGATGGATCCACATATGTATGCAACTATTCCCATACACACCTATGTATAGACCTTGAAAACTTTTGCTGCAAACATAATTTCACTCTCTGCAACCTTTACTATTAATACTACAAACTTCTAAATAATAAATTTAGATCACAGTATTACTATCATCACAGTTTCATCAATATTCTACTTATACAATTTCAACAAGTAAATCAATCAAGCATATATGTCAACATATCTTCAAATCTGATGCAGGAGCATCTCATATTTAATTTTTATGTAATTATTTAATTAAGGAATATAGGATTTTCTAGAATTAGTGAGTCATTCTAGAATTAATTAGGAGATAGGGAAGTTAGGATAGAATCCTAAAATTGAGAGGATATCTCTCAAATTCCTCCAAATATATAGGAGGAAGTTTCTCTAGAAGAGATACGAGAGACTTCTCTCCTCTAAATAAATAGGCATGTAATTGTTTGTAATGCTCATGTTTGGAGTGTGATTTAATTTAATGAAATTTATATTGTTTTAAGTTTTGAGCATTGCCCCATTTTTTGTATTAGAGCCAGGTTGATGGTCAGACTGAAGTGGTAAATAGAAGCCTTGAAATATCTTAAGAAGTTTGGTAAGTGAACATCCGAAACAATGGGATATGGTACTTTCTTAGGCATGATTTGCATATAATGATTCACCTAATAGAATCAAAGGATTAAGCCCATTCTACATTATTTATGGAATGATTCCAAGAGGGATTTATGAATTGAGGAATGTGGTAAAATAGAAATTTAGGAGTGCATTTGGTGAATACTTTGCAGCGAGTATGAAGGAAATATAGTACAGAGTCAAACATCAACTACAAGAAAGTAGCAGCAAGTATAAAAAAAGAGTGGATTCCAAAAGAAGATAGTTGGACATTAATGTTGGAGATTTGGTTATGGCACACCTTCAGAAAGAAATATTTCCTAAAGGGGAATATAATAAATTAAAATTGAAAAAGATTGGACCATGCAAAGTTTTGAGGAAATTTTTCTCAAATTCTTATGAAATAGAACTACCCAAAAACTTTGCTATTTCACCAATCTTTAATGTTTCAGACCTATACGCCTTTAAGGAACCAATGGATGACTCTACAGATGCACTTGTTCATGACAAAATTCAATGGGAGAAGAAGCTACCTTCAGCAGCATCAAAGAAAATTGAATACATCATTGATCAAAGAGTAGCTAAAAGGACCAAAAACAAAGAGTATTTTCAATACTTGGTTAAATGGACAAATCAACCAGTTGAAGATGCTACTTGCATGACAACGACAGAGATTTTAAAATATGGTACCAGTATTGAGGGACTTCAGAAACCAAGCATATGAATGTATTTTTTTCTACCTCGACAGTATGATACAGGAGCATATCATATTTAATTTTTATGTAATTATTTAATTAAATAATCTAGGATTTTCTAGAATTAGTGAGTCATTGTAAAATTAATTAGGATATAGGGAAGTTAGGATAGAATCCTAAAATTGAGAGGATAGCTCCCAACTTCCTCCAAATATCTAGGAGGAAGTTTCTCTAGAAGAGATACGAGGGACTTCTCTCCTTTAAATAAATAGCCATGTAATTGTTAATAATGCTAATGTTTGGAGTGTGATTTAATTTAATGAAGTTTTATATTGTTTTAAGTTTTGATCATTGCACCAAGATCTTTTAGATATGAGTCTTCTCCATGCTCCCTGGTGCACACCTATTCTAAATCAGATCACACATGTATAAGACATTACTTGCACACTTAACACCTTGATCTCCATCTCCTTATATAGATTTAGCCTTAGCTAATATCTTAGGCAAATACCTTGGTAATTTCATTAGTATTCTTTGACGAGATAAAATAATATTTGTCACTCCCATTACTATGGACCAATGCCATGGTAAAGACCCCTGGTATCCAAATTACCATGGCTCAGATTCTATACATGACTTTTATTAATAAGACCTCTGTGTGTATGTCACCTTGCTTCTCAGGACCCGCGTATACTTTATCAAACTTTACATTTACCATCCATTTGTCTCTAATTGGCATTCCTTTCTCCATATAACCGGTAACATATATACTAGTCTACATGAGTTCCATGTTGACACCTTTATTAAGTAGGTTACCATCAAGGACAACATATTAGTCATAATGCCAACAACGTTATCAATGACAAGAAAAGGGATATACACTAAGTTGTAGGGGATGGTTGAAAATCCAAGTTGGAAAAAAAAATCCCTTATTTTAAGTAGGTCATGATGGTTTAATATGGTACCTTAAAGACTTAGCTAAGATGAGATTGACACATGTAATAGTTTCAAATTGACTGCTTCTAAAAGTTTAAATTTTTTTGTGCTATTTTTCTCTTATCATGACAATGTTAAGGAATTTAGCTCTAGCATTATGGGGAACCACTAGAAGCATTCAAATCGGATTCCTTCCTCTAAATGGTTGTATGCTAGTGGTATATATTCCATTAAAGATGCCTAAGACTTAGACTTGGTCCTAATTTGTTATGAAACCAGCTCAAGAAAAGATAGAAAAGATAGATCAACGACTTAGAATTCAACCTCTTCGAGGGGGCAACCTCCTTTACATTACATAAATGAACAATTCTTGGATGATACAAATGAAAAGACCTCCTTTCTATATATAGGAGTCTAAGGGCTCATAAAATAATCAGAGCCGACATAACAATAATAATGTAAGGGCACAATAATAACAATAGTGGGCTTCTATGGGGCACAATAGTAACAATATGGGCACTACATGGTACATCAATATAATAAGTGGGTTGTACTAATAACAATAAGGGGTTACACTAGTAGTATAGGGGCCTAACATGCCCCTCTCCTTTAAAAAGCATTGTCCTCAACGCTTGAGTAGTTCTTGATGCT
>APFE030023790.1:0-10205 GCA_000404065.3 Pinus taeda | reverse complement strand
AAATATCTTAAGAAGTTTGGTAAGTGAACATCCGAAACAATGGGATATGGTACTTTCTTAGGCATGATTTGCATATAATGATTCACCTAATAGAATCAAAGGATTAAGCCCATTCTACATTATTTATGGAATGATTCCAAGAGGGATTTATGAATTGAGGAATGTGGTAAAATAGAAATTTAGGAGTGCATTTGGTGAATACTTTGCAGCGAGTATGAAGGAAATATAGTACAGAGTCAAACATCAACTACAAGAAAGTAGCAGCAAGTATAAAAAAAGAGTGGATTCCAAAAGAAGATAGTTGGACATTAATGTTGGAGATTTGGTTATGGCACACCTTCAGAAAGAAATATTTCCTAAAGGGGAATATAATAAATTAAAATTGAAAAAGATTGGACCATGCAAAGTTTTGAGGAAATTTTTCTCAAATTCTTATGAAATAGAACTACCCAAAAACTTTGCTATTTCACCAATCTTTAATGTTTCAGACCTATACGCCTTTAAGGAACCAATGGATGACTCTACAGATGCACTTGTTCATGACAAAATTCAATGGGAGAAGAAGCTACCTTCAGCAGCATCAAAGAAAATTGAATACATCATTGATCAAAGAGTAGCTAAAAGGACCAAAAACAAAGAGTATTTTCAATACTTGGTTAAATGGACAAATCAACCAGTTGAAGATGCTACTTGCATGACAACGACAGAGATTTTAAAATATGGTACCAGTATTGAGGGACTTCAGAAACCAAGCATATGAATGTATTTTTTTCTACCTCGACAGTATGATACAGGAGCATATCATATTTAATTTTTATGTAATTATTTAATTAAATAATCTAGGATTTTCTAGAATTAGTGAGTCATTGTAAAATTAATTAGGATATAGGGAAGTTAGGATAGAATCCTAAAATTGAGAGGATAGCTCCCAACTTCCTCCAAATATCTAGGAGGAAGTTTCTCTAGAAGAGATACGAGGGACTTCTCTCCTTTAAATAAATAGCCATGTAATTGTTAATAATGCTAATGTTTGGAGTGTGATTTAATTTAATGAAGTTTTATATTGTTTTAAGTTTTGATCATTGCACCAAGATCTTTTAGATATGAGTCTTCTCCATGCTCCCTGGTGCACACCTATTCTAAATCAGATCACACATGTATAAGACATTACTTGCACACTTAACACCTTGATCTCCATCTCCTTATATAGATTTAGCCTTAGCTAATATCTTAGGCAAATACCTTGGTAATTTCATTAGTATTCTTTGACGAGATAAAATAATATTTGTCACTCCCATTACTATGGACCAATGCCATGGTAAAGACCCCTGGTATCCAAATTACCATGGCTCAGATTCTATACATGACTTTTATTAATAAGACCTCTGTGTGTATGTCACCTTGCTTCTCAGGACCCGCGTATACTTTATCAAACTTTACATTTACCATCCATTTGTCTCTAATTGGCATTCCTTTCTCCATATAACCGGTAACATATATACTAGTCTACATGAGTTCCATGTTGACACCTTTATTAAGTAGGTTACCATCAAGGACAACATATTAGTCATAATGCCAACAACGTTATCAATGACAAGAAAAGGGATATACACTAAGTTGTAGGGGATGGTTGAAAATCCAAGTTGGAAAAAAAAATCCCTTATTTTAAGTAGGTCATGATGGTTTAATATGGTACCTTAAAGACTTAGCTAAGATGAGATTGACACATGTAATAGTTTCAAATTGACTGCTTCTAAAAGTTTAAATTTTTTTGTGCTATTTTTCTCTTATCATGACAATGTTAAGGAATTTAGCTCTAGCATTATGGGGAACCACTAGAAGCATTCAAATCGGATTCCTTCCTCTAAATGGTTGTATGCTAGTGGTATATATTCCATTAAAGATGCCTAAGACTTAGACTTGGTCCTAATTACTATTGTGTGTGCTAACACACATCCACAATCATAAGCATAAAAAAACTTGTTCTTTGTGAGACTTGAACCTTAGTGACAATAATATCAACACCACGCCTTCATAACCCCAGTAAACCACCATTAACATACTTATTTACTTTATGTGAACTATGACCCCAAAACAAGAACTCTAGCTATAAAAACCCATATTTTTGGGTGAAAACATTAAAATCAACCTTTGCATTGAAAAGTGGTGCTACCAATAGCACCTCTTTTTTGGTGGGGGTTGGGGTGGTCAAAATTATCATCTTTTCAACCACGGTCTTAAAAATCTTGTAATGTTTCCAACAAAAACCTTAAAATCAAATCACGAATCGAAAAATAACATTTTATTTTTTATTTTTTATTTTTCAAGGGTTAAAACTACAACTTCTTGGAAGGGATAGCCTTAACAATTTGTATTGTTGCGACAAAAACTTAAAATCAACCTCATAATGGAAAAGTGGTGCTCTGGTAGCAACCACCTTTTTTTTAAGTCAAAATTGCAATTTCTTTAAGACGCTTTAACCTTTACAACTAGTGCCCTTGGAACCAAAATCTTAAAACAAACTCCCAAAACGAAAAGAGGCATTACTAGTAACACTCTTATTATTTTTTGGGTTTAAAACATTCGTTAAACCATAATCTAAAGGTGTTGTCTAAGTATTCTATGTTTTGGATTTTTTTGGCTGGAATCCATCAATATAATTATGGGAAAGATTATGACCTTTGGTTGTTTAAAATGCATTTTTGACTACATAAATGGATTCAACATCCTGAAAAAACCCTTGGAACACCTAGATTGTGCAAATTATACAACACAAACTTGTAGTTTTAATAGATATTTACCTAATTTCGAGAAAAATTAGCCAAAAAAATGCTAAAAAAGCTCCAAAATGTAGAATAATTAAACTATAACTAACATAAAAGGCATATATTGTTAAAACATAGTTTTTAAAAAAGTAGAGAAATAAAAAATAAAAACAAAACAAAACAAAAAATTTAGAAAAAACTTGAAGTTCAAAAAAAAAAAAAAAAAAAAAAATATATTTATATAAAAAATATATATATATATATAAACCAAAAAAATCATTTTATTTTTTCTGCTAGTTTGTTTGTGGTTTGTTTGTGAACTTTAAGAAACCATGACCTTGGAGCATCTAAGTTGTCAAAATTACCTAGGGATCTCATTTTGCTTGGACCACACCAAGTTTTAACATGGTTGGATTTTTTGTACCTTTAGGGCTTTGAATTGGTGACCTTCACACAAGGAGTGCCTTAACAAAACACCATATAACCAATTATTCTACATCTCATGAGTATCAGTTTTTATTTTTATTTCATTTAAATCAAAACAAGAATTTCTAGAGAATCAATAACTTTGAAAGATCAACTACCACTATTACACCAGATTCAACTATTTCATAAATACCACAAATGGGTCAATTAAAATCTGTCTTTGGAGACTTGAACCCACATGGTTGGGGTAGAAAATTGTTCGTCAAAACACTGAAGCTAAGATCCTTTCACTTATTTTTTTTAAACTTTAACTATTAAAAACAATAGAAAAACAAAGAGAAAAAAAATAAAAATTAAAACATTGAAAAAACTAGAATTAAAAAATATATATGTGTGTGTGTGTGTGTGTGTGTGTTGGGAATAATACTGAAAGGGGGGGTGAATCAGTATTTATAAATCATTAACTTTTTCCATTTCACTATCAGATTTATATACGCTACTTCAGTGAAGGGAACTTGTGTGGGCACGCAATTGTTCTTAAGGCAACTAGCGTTTATCTAGTGAACCTATGGTTCAGTTAATTCATCATATTTTGATCTTTAATCAGTGCATCGGTACTTTATTAATCATTAGGCAGTAACCATATGCAGTAATAACAGAATAAACCATCACACACAAGAAACACACATGAACATCAATATTTAAGGTAGAAACCCAATGCTGGAGAAAAACCACATGTTGTTGTTGTCTCTGTATTCTTTTAATATAAAGAATAATATGTTTAAAATCCTGTACTGGTGCAGACTCATACCAGTACGTAGGTACCCACCTGCAGAAGGCTACAACCTTATCTTGTTCTCCAACTTCTACTGGAAGGGAGCTACAACCCCCTGGCCCTTGTATTGGCCGATATGTTTACCAGTATGTAGGCACCAGCGTACAGAAGACTCCAACCTTCACTCATTCTCCAGCTGCAACTGGAAGGGAGCTCCAACCCCCTGATCTAATCACCAGCCACTACAGGCAGGAAGCTTTGACATCCTCACTAAGGGCTCCAACCCTCAGTATCATCCACGGACCATGTGTTACACAGCATTTTGTCATTGTCCCTATACTCCTTGTTCCTTGATCCTGGAGGACCTCTACATTGAACCCTTCATGCTTTTCCTTCATGGAAAAACTCCCATTATGTCTGTTACAGATCAATTTGGGCACATCAACCCCAACTTATAGATCGATGCTATTAGGGCTCATCAACCCCTAGTATAGTTGTTACATGCCCTAAAGAAGTTAGTCATTAGAATGCCTCACTTCCCAAGAAGTTCCATCACTAAAAACATCCAAAAACTACCTCTAAGAAGATCAGCACAGGTAGGCCTTCATTAGGGTGCGCTGCAATGAAAACCATACACTGATAGGGTGTTATGCAGTGCACATGGTCCCTCTTTGGCCTATGCTAAGCGAATTTGAGTGAACTTCTATGAGGGTTTGAAGATTCCTTATCCATTGGAAGCCTCTAGAAGTTTCTCAATGCCACCTACTCCTTTGAGTTCGCATTTGGATGAGGAAGGGAGTTAGGAAACATCAATCCCCTATCCCTTCTTCCATGGAACTGATTTCTAAATTTAGAAAGGCATTCATTATCACCATTGATGGCATAACCTCCTTCATTCACCTATAAAAAGAACACTCATCTAAGAGATTAGGGGTTGGAAATTGTAGAGAGATGTTGTTGGTATGAGCTTTGAGCTAACTGCAAGTACTGTAATAGTGTTGAAGTTTCTTGCTTGGCATGAGGTGAAGAGGATGGGATTGAATTGGAAGAGTGTCACTGGATCGAGCACATATGGGTTGTAATTCTTCCTCTTATCAATAAAGTCTTCAAAAAAAATTCCCTTATGCTTGTGTTATATGCTGATGATTTCATATGTATATCATGTTCTCGATTCCATGTTATTTATAAGCAATAGATCATTATCATTTGCTTTGATGGGTTCTTGTTTTTGTCTGTGTGCGAGTACTTCTCAAGTGATTTAACTATGGGAAGGAGCAACAAAATCAGTCAAGGGAGATAAGGAACAAGCGGAAGCTACAAGTAGGTTCTCTATTCTCTTATTTTATCTTTTGTTTAAAGGAAACATAGAGATTAATTTGTCTGTTGTTTCTAGAATTGCTACTAAATCTAGAGGGTTAGGCGTTTCTCCAAGAACACTAAATTTTCCCAAAATAATGTCCCTCTTCATTAGCAGATCATTTCCCTTTTGTACAATTTCCCCTAAAACTTCTATTTTTCCCAGTTTACAAGACCAGTGCTAACAGCCTTTTTCTCCCCTATGCCGATGTGTAGAGATTAACACTATTCCCCATGTTGACTGATGCGACTAAGTTGTGTTCCAGTTGCGTCGGTCTTATTATGGAAAGTTTTTTAAATTAGATCTAAAGCTTCCATCTATAGAAGCTTCGTAACGGAAGTCTGGTAAATGGTTTGGCCGGATGGGCTTGATGATGACAGTTTGGGCTCCTTTCCACTATGATGATGCAACTACCTCAAGGGATAAGTCCTTCTCCCATGAGAAGAGGATCCATCTCTCATCCATATTTCCTATATAAAACTCCCTTCTTCCTAAGCACAAGGTAGTGAGAGTGTTGGTTGAGTGTGAGTATACTATTTTGATTAAACAAGCAAGCTATTACTAGTTGTATCCATCTAGTTGTGTGAGGGAGAAGTGTGTTTGGTTTGGAGTGAAGCCTAAAGGGAAGAGCCTTTAAACTATTGTTGTTTGAAGCCATCATAAAGTGCTAGCAAAAGTGTGTGGGAAACCATTCTTGTTAGAGGAAGACTCTGACGTCAAGATGAATGGTTGTAATCTCTCTTTGATATTAATATATGCAACTATTGATTGATTTCCTACATGTTTTGTTATATTACATATTCATGTCTTAATGCTTCTTGACTCGTTAAGTAGGTTGAATTGTAATTTGTCTATTATTATGTTTGTGTGCTGTTATTGTTTACTTGTTTCAGGAACTTGAAGAAGGAAGCGAGAGATTGTTGAAGCGAGCAAGAGAAGACTTCATCAAATAGGACAAGCAACCAAGAGGTAGGACCTCTTGATTGATTCTAACTTAAGGAAATCTTCCATAGAATGTATCTGTTGTGGCCAGACCCATTATCGGGCTAGAGGAATTCGTTCGTGTCCACACTTATAATATTACTTACCCACCAATTGGCAACTCCACTAGGGAGATCCCATCTTTTGTTTGTTTTGGATTTCATGATTTTTTGAGAACTTTGCTAGTTTCACGTTTTCCCTTTGGTTCTATTTCATTTCTCCTGCTTATTAGCCTAAGTCTAAAATTCATAATAATAGATTTGGTCCCTATTTTGAAAAGTTTTTTATTTTTCCTTAGTTTCCTCAGACAACGTGTTTAATCGGCTGATAGTCGCGATGACCAGCGTGAATTATGGAGGAACCATCGCATCGACCAGCCTCTAGTGCTTGTTGTCAGTTAGGTGATCGCCCTGATTGCTGTAAGTGAAGATTAGGGCTAGACCCCAATCTTGGGCAATGTGTTATGTTATTGTGTTTTTGACCCTGTAAGCCTTTTTTACTATTTTCTCCCTGATTAGGAAGCTACTTTCCATTTAGTTCTGCTTGCTTGTTGGCTTGTCATCTTGTTGTTTGATAGATTTAGTCATTGAGTGGCCAGTGACACTAGGGTATCTAGCTAGTCGCCCATTCAGCAGCTTGTAGACTCATTAAGTCTGGGTGTGGGTGTGTTTGCTCCTTGCATTTGTTTTTTGCTCCTTTTATGACTTTGACCTCTTTTTGCACAAGTTTGAAAAAGTTTCGTTTACTAGTTTGAACATCTTTTTCCGACATAGATTACATTGTCGACCTTGTGTTTGGTAAAGTCGGTGTTTCATTGATCTGAATGAACTTCTCTTTTCATATTTGCATCTTCTTGAAGAGCTCATAGTCTCGAAAAAAATTTCATTATAAGATTGTATGTGAAAAGTTTGTTTCTTTATTTCATGAGAAAGTATGAAATCCTAGCTTGTTGCATCATTATGATTTGTATCTCTTAAAGACTAGAATTGCACCAACAATTGAAAAAGGAAGAGAAATTTTTTAATTTTGAAAGGACTGAGAGATAAGTGCTTGTTAGGAAATTAGGAATTGGAATGCATTTTTCAATAGTTTATTTTTTGAAAAAGTGAATTAGTTGTTATCACCTAGATTGACCTCAGGCTGAAGGGAGGCAATGCCAGAGTAACCACAAACCAAGCTTAGCCAAGTAGCTAACCCTACTAGGCCAGGAGAGGGCTCTCTTTGTAAGGATCTCAATCAAGATGGCTAGATTAGGTAAAGAATTTTAGGCTAGGTATAGTAGCATGAAAGTTTTGATTGGATTTTGTAGGGGTTTTGCTGGATCAGGAGGAGCTGGGCAATTTAGGTTTGGGAAATTAGGTCAGAAATGCAGGGTGTTCTATGGGGCAAGGTAGGCATAGGCTTTAGCACTTTTAGGCTTGATAGGGTGAGATGTTTTAAACTGGTGAGAATCTAAGAAGGGCATGTGCCAAACATGGGTCCTTCTTGCACTGCAGAAAACATGAAATGGTGAATGATTTTCCAAGGCAGAGCATTGATACAATGGATTCTACCTATCAAACTTAAAAACTTTCAGTTAGAAGTAATGAAATGATTGATGGCATACATAAAACATATAAACATATAATCACAGAAGAAGAAACTGTACTAGAACTCCATACCACAGGGATCCCATAAAAATAGTTGTAATTCTTATTAATTTCCTGCCAAACTGCTTACAAAGATGTACAATCAAGCTCTGAGCATCGACACTGAGTCCAACCAAAAAAATGACTGAGAAAACACATGATATAGGCCTCAAAACAACTAATCCTAGCCTTAGGGTCGAATCCATGAGAGGAACAGTTTCACAAAAGACTGAATTAATAGCTAAAGACTAGGGTGTCAAACTGAATCATTCCTAGTATGAAGCAAACTGATTTATTTACATGCCATTTAGGCCATTCATATAATGTATCTACCCTAGGTAACAAAAATACACTTTAATTATATCATCATTATGAATTAAATTAATGAAAAATCAAAATCCCACAGGTGAAAAGTATTTTCTGAAAGAAACAATGAAAAATTTGGTTACCTGTCAAGTGTGCAGTTCCATTGCTAAACACGCAACGCTTAAAGGAAGTGTGCAGTGCCATCTTCAAGGTGAGTTTTGACTGCCTCCCTGGTGTCCAAATCTAGCTCAGGATATCTCATTGGAAAGCTTATCCTTCTAGTTTCAAAAAATTCTCCTAGTTCCCAAATTGAGCTTGATTTGCCCCTCCAAAACGGAAATCTCCAAGACTGCTCAAGCGCGCAGCGCCTGGCTCAGAAAATAGGCAAAGACATGATTTTTAGGTGGTTTTTTGCCTTTTACACCTAGTAATTTTGACTTTCAAATATAGAAACATGGTTTTATTGAATTTAAATGGTCTTCTGAATCCAATGGTGGTGGCCATTTCTCCAAAAGATGCCCCAAAAAAGTGCGCAGTGCCTAGACCAAAAGACTGATACAAAAATTGCCTAAAGAAAACAGGAAATGCCAAAAGCAAAAAACTAAGTTTAGGGTCTTAAAAAATGGTTGACATAGTTGATGTTAAAGGTGACTAAGCATGGAGAGAAGCCTCCACCAATAGGTCAAGCTTTTCCTTCTCCTTTTGATGAGTTAAGGCCTCAATTTTTGCATGAGCCCTTTTGAGCTTGGCTCTAACAATTTTGTTTCTCATGGCACAGTATTTGGCCATTCTTCTTTGAACCTCTGTATCTCTATTAGCTTTCGCTAATAGGTCTTCAAGATGATTGTTAGCCCTCTCAAGCCAATATTCCTGGTTCTCATTCATCATTATTCCAAATTGTTCATTTAAGGTGAGTTGGTTGGCAAGTTGAGCTTCTTTTTCTCTTTCAAGCTCCAAAGCTTGCTTTATGCCTCTAGTCCTAGGCCTCCTCCTGGGCATGTTTTCCTCCATGGGCTCACCATAGTCACCATATGCTTCCTCAAGTTGGACTTTAATTTTTTCAGCTTCCCTTTTAGCTTTGATGAGCTGAACTTCCATAAGCTCATGCTTGGTCTCCATTTGCCTATTTCCCTGTTCATAATAAGATATGATGTATTTTTCTCTTTGTAGATTCACCTGCAACTCACCTATCAATGCTTCTTGCTCTTTGAGGATCATTTTGGTGTTTTCCTCTTCATCTTCCTCATCTAAGTCCACTAAGTCAAAATCTTGCTCAGTTTCATGGGGGTCTTTTTCCTGTTTTTGCATTTCTATTTCAACCATTTTTTCCTTTCCTTTCTATACCTGCTTTGCTTTTGAAGGGAGCAAGGCCCCTCCCACAATTTCTGGGGCAAACACTTGCCTATTTCCTCTTTGATAAGTGTGCACCATAGTACCTAAATTAGCCCCTCCAGGCTTGCTCCTTTGACCCTGATCACTTTGCTCTTTGTCACTATCCTCTTTCCTGTCAGATGAAAGAATAGGTCCATGGAATGGTGATAATGGGGGTGATGGTGGATGAGATGATGATGGAATGTCTTGAAAATTTTGAGTGGACACTTGAGTGAAAATGGGATTAGCTATAAATGTACTCCATGCAATGTTAAGTTCTTTAAGGTGATAAAGAACTATGATCTTTATGAGGGAATGGTGAAATAAGATTTTCATTTGATCTTTGTATTCTCTTATTTGGGCAATGTAAGCCATGTTCTCAACACTCCTGAAAAGATAGTAGGGTATATTGAGCATTTTAACCCTAGTGAAATGCATAAGTAACCGGATGTGGTAAGAATAGACCCTAGAGAACCTACCCTCACATGAAAAATACTTCATTATAATCTTCATCATCGGTGCATATTTGTCAAGGAGGTATGACAAAGGGAAATAGCCTTTTCTTTCACTTCTATACCTAGGTTTGATGTATGGTT
>APFE030023787.1:69204-79687 GCA_000404065.3 Pinus taeda | reverse complement strand
AACCAGGTCTCTCTAAAAGACCACTACCCGTTGCCCAAAATGGACCATATCTTGCAAAGAGTAGTGGGTTCCTCTAGAATTTCTTTACTAGATGGATTTTCAGGATTTAATCAAATACTTGTTCACCCGGATGACCAGGACATGACAGCTTTTACCACTTCGTGGGGAACATTTAAGTACGTTAAAATGCCTTTTGGGCTGAAAAACGCTGGTGCTACCTTTCAAAGGGCAATGGATATTGCATTTGCTAAGGAGATACATGATTTCCTCGTAGTTTACCTTGATGACCTAACTCCATTCTCCAAATCTGACCAAGAGCACCTTAAGCACCTAAGGCAAATTTTCATGACATGCAGGAGATATGGCATTTCCTTGAATCCCAAGAAGTCCCTGTTTGCCCTTGAGGAAGGCAAGCTTCTAGGGCATATAATATCAAAAGATGGGATTAGAATTGACCCGAAAAGAATTCAAGCTATCCTTCAAATCCCTTATCCAAGAAACATAAAATAACTGCAAGCATTCCTTGGAAAGATAAATTTCCTAAGGAGATTTATCCCAAACCTAGCCGAGCTAATAAGGCTACTGAGCAACATGTTGAAGAAGGATGCCAAGGTAAAATGGTCTCTTGAAACCAACCAGGCTTTTGAGAGTATAAAAACTGCCCTAACTCAGACGCCTGTCCTCACCAGTCCTCAATTCGACAAAGATTTTATCATTTTTTCCTTCGCATCTGAGCACATTATAGCTGCTGTCCTTCTGCAGAAAGATGATCAGGGAAACGAAAATCCAATTGCTTTCTTCAGCCGAGCTTTGAGAGATGCACCCTTGAAATATCAGATTATGGAAAAGCAGACCTTTGCCCTGGTCAAAGCCATCAAAGATTTCAGAATTTACATCCTATACTCCCACGTGATTGCCTATGTCCCTAACGTTGTTGTAAAGGATATATTAACTCAAGAGGGACTAGAAGTCATAAGAGGCAAATGGATTTCCAGCATCCTTGAATACGACATTGAAATAAAGCCCACCAAGCTCATAAAAGGACAAGGGTTAGCCAAACTAATGTCTGAAACAAACTTCCAAGCATTAGACATTAATCAACTCGACAATGAACCAGAGCTGGTGACTCCACAGATTAGTGAAACCTCCATGCAATCCCCATGGTATGCTGATATTTGCTTTGTATTGTTAGACCTGTGCGCTCCCCCAGGATTGTCCATAACCAAGAAAAGATTTTTAAAGATGAAATCATCAAAATTTTGTGTCATAGATGGTTCTTTGTTTTAGAAAAATCATGAAGGTATTTTGCTTAATTGTTTAACTATAAATGAAACTAATAGCATCATGAAAGAATTCCATGCAGGGGACTGTGGAGGGCACTTATATTGGAAGTCCACGACTGATAAGATCTTACGTGTTGGTTATTACTGGCCCTCTCTATTTACAGACGTAAAGAAGTTTGCTATCTCATGCCACAAATGCCAAATCTTTGAAGGGAAAAGAAAACTACTGCCCTTTCCACTTAAGCCCATTTCAACCGAGAAACCTTTTCAACAATGGGGTCTTGACTTCATTGGAGAAATTCATCCCTCTTCCTCATGCCAACACAAGTGGATTTTAACAGCCATTGATTATTTCACTAAGTGGATTGAAGCCATCCCATGTAGGCAGGCCAATGACTCCACCATTATCCAATTCCTTGAGAGCAATATCCTTTCTAGATTCGGTTGCCTTGAGAAAATTATCACTGACAACGCTGTTGCTTTCAAATCCAAAAAAATGATCAACTTTTGCCATAAATACCACATCACCTTAGGCCACTCCACAGCTTACTACCCTCAAGGTAATGGCTTGGCCGAATCTTCCAACAAAAGCCTCATCAATATCATAAAGAAACTGTTGGAGGAAAACAAAAAGAACTGGCATAGGAAGCTCACAAATGCTCTGTGGGTAGATAGACTTTCCACCAAGAAATCCATTGGGATGAGCCCTTATGAACTTGTATATGGCATGGAAGCCAAGTTCCCTTCATCTCTGGGCATTCCTACTATTAAATTGTTACAAGAAATTCAGGCTGAACCGAATGATATGCAGAGAAGAGTTAATCAAACCATTCATCTTCAACAAACCAGAGAACAAGTTTTCGACAGAACTCAAATACTGCAAGAAAAACTCAAATAGATGTTTGATAAGAAGGCCAAAGCAGAGGATTTCTGGTTGGGTAGCAAAGTTCTAAGATGGGATTCACGAAGAGAAGATAAGGGCAAACACACAAAATTCGATTTTTTGTGGAAAGGTCTGTACATTATTAGCGATGTGCAAGGCAATAATACCTATTTTCTCAAATCTCCAGATGGCAGCACAGCTGAAGAAGGCCCTGTCAATGGCCGAATGCTAAAGCACTACAATGATCCTTTTGATTGAAAAGAGCAGTGGTGTTTTATTCTGTACATAGAATATTTGTATATACCAGTGTTTTGATTTTTTGTAAGAATCCATGATGCTGAAGCACGCAGAAGAAAGTAGGCAGTGCTTTGTAGCTTAACAGCAGCACAAGTGAAGGAAAGAGTCGTTACCAGTCTAAAGGTTCAAATCAATCCAACAGTCAGAACGAAGATCAAAGCAGAGCAATAACAGAAGAAACGAGGCAATCTGACCTGCTGTTCTTGGCTTCTCACAAGGAAAAGCCATCCCCAACTGGAGCCACTGTTAGCCTCCTGCTGCAGCAGGATACTCATATTTCATGATTGACATTTTACAGACCAAATATGTCATACTTTGCATGCTGCAATGCTCCATATTTGCTAAACAGTCACCAAGCAAAGAAGGCTACTCAGAGTTCATCTAACTGCTTTCCAAATCTTAAGAAGTTATTCCAGTTTTGTACAATTTTCAGCTAAAGGGAGGTCCAAACAGCTTAATCTTGGTCTCCCTAGGTTTTAATTTCTTGTTTTAGAATATAGAGGATGAAAATCTGTCCAAACAGCTTAATCTTGGCAGATTCTTAGATAGGTAGAGGATCAAAGGAGCCCAATTGCTTAATCTGGGCCCTTGGATGAAATAAGGGTAGTTTGTAGATAGGAAAGCATAAAAAAAGAAAAAATTGAAATGTTGGGTCTGCAAGTCTAAGTGCACCCAAACCAAAAGAAGAAAAAATGTTAGGTAAGTAGGCTGGGTAGGTAGTTTTGAGGTTGCGGAATCTTGATGTCTGTTCATATTTTAAAAGTACCATCTACACTCAGATCAGAGTCATCAAGCATTTCTATTTTGAAGAAGCTCAAACCAGGCATAACTAACTTCCTTTCTCCATCTCCCCCAAATCCTTAACTAATTTCCCCAAAAAGAGGTCAAGATCTGCTTGACATCTCTTAGTTTCATCATTTTCCATGTTATTTAGCCTAGGTGAAGGTCTGCTTCACTCGAGGAAGGATCCATACTTTCGCTATAAAATTCTATCTCCCCGTTGAAGCCTAAGATCTCTCAAAATTAGCGCTTTCTTACCATCTCCATATTAACTACTGACATTATTATTTAAACTCCCTATATTTTCCCCATCCCCTACTAAAACTATGTAAATGATCACCTATGTAAATATCCCTCCCCCTGGTTGAAAAATAACCATAAGTACCCCCGGGAATTGCTCAGTTTGTTTGAAACTTGGCAAGAACCCTCATGCTACCCCTTCAAACCATCTTGTAACACACATACTCACTCCTTCCAATCGCAATAGACCCTTGTTGATTTCCTTAACAATCTACAAATCCTAGTAAGCCATCTCGCGTCGCCATATCGCAATATTTTCACCACATAGGTGTGCCCCATCCTTGTTGCCCGATGCGATATCGCAATATCGGCAATGGGCCGTCGCAAGCATCGCATTTCCAAAATAAATACCTTCTCGTTCCCCGCCGATGCGATATTGCGATCGCATCGAAAGAAGTTTATCGCATCGCATTAAAATATGAGCTACCCTGCCACGTCAACTGGCTGACGTCATCCGCCGTACAGTTGACGTCAGCAACTAGAAAACTGAAAATTCGCGCAAGCGCAAAAGTCGAGCTTCGGAGCTCCGGAACAAGAAACGGAGGCAGTTTTCGATGCGCGATTAGCGCGCATCGCTATGGAAAATGAGCGATATTGGGGAATCCTTAGGGAATCTTTTGATTCCTTGGCCCATTTTGCGCCGAAAAAAACCCGAAATTGCCCAATTTTTCCAAATTAAACCGATTTGAAGACAGGAAGAGACCAGAGACAGAGATTAAAGAGTATCAGATCAAATAAACAAGGAAAAATCACGTCAAAGAGTATCAGCAAGCAGCGGAGACCATCAATGTAGCGGCAAAGAGTATCAGCGAAGATCTTAACAGCGGTCCAAAGCAGGAGAAAATTAAATATCTTCCAGCAAAGTCAGAAAAGAAGGCGAGGCCACTCAAAACTCTCAAATCATGATTATTGCACATTTAAACTCACAACAGAACAGAACTGCAAATCCCAAAGCACAGTTATTCCAGCAGTACTGCATCGAGGCTCCAAGGGCCACATTGCACTCCTTTTGATCCAGCTACCTCTGACACAATTTCAATAGATATTTACTTGCACTTAATTTTGGCACAAGTTTAGGTTTAGAAAGCTCTTTGCAGACCTGTTTTAGGTCAATTGTAATAAATAAGTTCGAGATATTTGCACTATAAAGACGACCCTGAACACTGTATTATGGGGTGGTGGGTTGGTTGGTTGGTTGATTAGTCAACAAGTTATCTCTAGCTGATTTTTCTCTGGGAGAGACTCGCACTGTAATATCTGATAAGTTTCTATAATCAAAGACTGCTTATGAGCCTTGGAGAACGGAGTGTTCACTGTGTTTACTGGTTGAAGAGTGATTATGGAATTCTCGTGCTGTGCATAACTCAATAAGTGCTTCTTACCTCTGTTTTCATTCATGAATTACGCTCTTAGACAGCGAAAAGAAAGATTAGCTTAGAATTTGTTTAAATACACTCTATGCTCAATTTCTGTTGTTTCTTTATGTTTTCCTCTGTTTAAGCATAAATATGAATTCCACATGGCTCATGTTTGCCTTAAACCCAAGACAGTTATCCAGGGATTCTTCATTGCCCCTAGATAGAGATCATCTTTCCCTCTGTTAAGTTAAATGAGAGATTCTTAAGTGCCTCTCGTTCCTTACATATCATTCATCCTTTTAGTCTGAAGATTGTGTTATGATCAACTATCCTACTCCATTATTTCTCTTATGACCAGAAAGACGCACTGATAATCCTAACCCATGACTCCATGCCCAATGGTTTGAAACTTATCACTTCATAAATTGCCTCTCTACCTGGAAGCATTTCCCCCCATCCAAACACAAACAAAAACCCCTGAGCCAAAATCTAGCCTAAAATCATCAACAAAGTTGAATCATCAAGAGAGAGCCCTCTCTAATTGCAGGTGGGCTAGAACCTACAATCCAAATATTGGTTTGTGGTTACCTCGGTTGTATCCCTACAGGAGCCTAGGGACAACCTGAGTGATAACAGGATATATGCAACATGATGTAATGGATTGGCAGCATTTAAGGCAAGGTAAATGATAGAAGGTGCAAGAGTTTATTCCAAAATTCGGGAAAAATGAATTAGCAATTAATGTTCCATTAGACACATAGGAAACTTTGTTAAAGTATATTGGAAGTTTTCATTCTTATTTGCGACATACATTGGTTATGTTTAATCCAACTGACTTTAATAAAGTGTGTGTACAAGCCATTCATATTAAATCAGGTGACGTAAATTTTCAGTCAAACTTTTCAAAGAAACCATTCAAGCATTCAGAGAACAAAGATTCCAAATAATGGAAGGGAAAGAATAAGTTGAAAGGGAAGAAATCAACAACAACTAAGAAGGGAGGAGAAAGGCCTACTTTTACTCATTGTCAGAGTGTTGGACATGATGACTCCAAATGTTGGAAGCTTCATCTTGAACTTAAACCAAAGAATTTCCTTAAGAAGAAGGGTGAAATGAAAGCTAATGTTGCAGTCCAACAAGATTTGGGATCCGACTCCGGTGATGTAAAGAAGATTACCGCTATGGGTTTGACATGTATTCCTTCTGAAACTAGCTCTAGTTCTATTTGTTCCGCATCTTCTTCAAAATCTAATAATGTGATTGAAGAAAAGAAGAGGGTTGATTTGTTTCACATAAGGATCATATCCAAGCACACTAAGATAGACACATTATTCAATAGTGGATCACAAGAAAATCTAATTTCTAAGGAACTAGTAAGTAAATTGGGATTGGAAACTAAAAAGCATTCAAAACCATACCCTTTAGGATGGTTTGTTGATGAGTTGAGCTAGATGTGACTCCTTTGGATATATATGGAGTTGTGTTGGGTAGTCTGTATCTTTATGATAGAGATGCCATATTTCGTAGAAAGGAGAATAAGTAGCATCTCTTTAAAGATGGAATTGAATATGTTGTCAGGGCACACGGAATAAAGACAAACTTAGATTTAAGCATTTGATACTTTAAAGCATAAAATTGTTACAACTCCAATCTTGGCTTTACCCATACCTTCAACAACCATTTGAAATAGAAACTGATGCTAGTGGGTATGCAATGGGTGTAGTGTTATTTCAAAAAGGAAATCCTTTTTGTTTTCATTTAGAAACATTCTCTAAAGCAGTTGCTATCTATCCAACTTATGATAAAGAATTGTATGCATTAGTTGAAAGTGTTAAAAAATAGAAACATTAATTAATGGGAAAAGAAACAGTGATTCATACAAATCATCAGCCACTTAAGTACCTCCAATCACAAAATAAGTTGCAACAATCTCTACATCATAAATGGATGGGGTTTTTGAAACAATTCCATTTATTAATCAAATTTAAGAAAGGTACCATCAATAAAGTAGCTGATATGTTATCAAGACCTTCTTTGAATGCTTAAGTTATTCTGTAAAATAGTTCTTTAGCACATGAAAGTTATATAGAACAATATGCTACATACAATGATTTTAAATATGTTTATGAATCACTAAAACATGGTGGTCAGGTGGAAGAAGTTAATTATCATGTTCATGACAGGTTATTGTACAAACTTGGCAAGATGTGCATACCACAAGGAGAAAGAGTGCATGTGATGATGGAAGCACATTCTTCTCGTGTTTCAAGGCATTTTGGTGTAGGTTCTTCTACTGGTAGATCTCCTTTTGAAACATGCTTTGTGTACCTGCCAAAGTCACCAATGGACTTTATGTTTGGTGAAGAAGCTAAGGAGGATGGACATGGAGATGTCGACAAAGCAATCAAGTTCATTCGAAGAATCCAAAAGATTCATGAAGCAGTGCAATATCAATTGGAGAAAAGTCAGACCAAGTACAAAATGTGCCATGACAAGCATCGAGTGGATCATCACTTCCAAGTTGGTGATCAAGTATGGCTTTACATTAGCAAAGAGAGGATGAAAGATGAAGGTAAAAAGTTGAAACCTATAAGGTATGGTCCTTTTAAAATTGTTGAAAAGATTGGGCACAATGCATTCTGGTTAAATGTCCCTCCATACATGCACATGTATTTAGTTATGAATGTTAAAAATTTGAAGTTGTATGAACCTCCAATGATCATGGATCAAGAGGAAAATGCTCAAATTCCAACTGTAGATGATTTTTCACCTGAATGTATGATTGAGTTACAGGAAGATACCATTTTGGATAGGAAGGTTTGCACTTCCAGGCGAGGAGATGTAGAGTATCTTCGAGTGGGACTCAAAGGCATGAATCTAAGTAAAGCAAGGTGGATGGAGATCGAAAGGATGAGGGAGTTGTACACTCACCTCATGTCTGGTTAAAACCAAACTTTTGGTGGTCCAAAATCTTCCAGTGGAGAGGAATGATCTAGGAGGATCCTCAAAACGCTCAAAGTTCAACAGTCTCTAATGCTCATGAAACCAGCGCCAAGTCGAAGAGATTGTCACACAAATTCTGGTGGTATATTGAGTTTTCAAAATGTCCTTTGTATGAGGGAGAAAACGCGTTCTGAATTTTTTCCCAAGCAGGGAAAAAATGGGCCAGTGCAGGCCAAGTGGAAGTCTTAGAACAGGGCACGTGGCAGTCTTAGAGCAGGACACATGGCAAGGTCAACGCACCACATAGGTCAAATCCGTAAGTCAGAGTACCAAGGTGTGGGTCGAACCCATGAACACTGGGTCGACACCACAAAACTTTACCAACAAGCCATAAATTAACTTTATTAATACATGGGCACAAACTTATATTTCAAGGTTCGTTGAATTGCAATGGTGGGAAAGGGTTGGAGGCTTGTCATATCTGGCAGGCCCGCCAAATCTTGGTGATATTAAGCTTCAATCCAAACAATACACAAGCGCCACTCCAAAGTTAGCATGCGGATGGACCTCCACATATGGCGCGGGGTTAAGTCTATGTTAAGACTTTGGTTAAACCACATTCCAAAGTTAACATCATATGCCACTGATCGAAGTCATATATCATCATTAGTCATTGGTTATTAACCATATGATATATAGTGGTGCGGGGTATGTTAACACCAACGATTATATACTATGTTAAAACCTTTAGTTCCAACCAAATGCCATGGGGATGTTAAAAGATATCCATCGGTCCATTGTATTGTTGTGTTAACAACTTTGGATAGGAACCATATTTTATATATGGCGCAGATAGTAAGGTTATAACAATCATATACTATGTATTACAATGTTGTTGCAATGTATTTCCATATTAATACATTTTGATGTAATCAAATCCCGGGAGGCCCGCAGGTTTGACCCCGAGACCTCCTTTGGGTATTATAAAAGGTTTTTCCACTATGCCAGAGCCAAGAGAGCTATAAGGAGTCGAGTCTGTAATTCTTTTTGAACGGTGCTTGTAAATGCCTTTTGAGGCATAACGTGGCCAATATTTGGCCTTTTTGAGATCTGTAAGTTCCGTTGGAGAGTTGAGGTTGAGGCCTATCTTCTGACAATAGCCATTGTTGCATGTGTGCACATTCGAGAATAGTGAATTTGATGTAAAAGAGACTTTATGAACATTTTTAATTCAGTGGACACCCATTGGAAGCGGACCCAGAGATGTAGTCCAGGTGGGACGAACTTCATCATCAAGTTTATTGTGTTTGTTGCTTATTTCTACAGTGCATGGTTATTTTCAAATTTCAAGTTTTAAGTTTAATGCACTTAAAAAATCATTTTTCCTCTTTTATTCACTTAAAATAAACCTTAGTTGATATTTGGTGAAATTGTGCAAATAGTCAATTGTGTTATCTTTGGATCACTTGTGTTGTGAGTGGGGCTCTTATGGAACTCACACCATTTCCCTATGTTCTTCTTTGTCTTCGTGGTCTTGTTCTTCACTTGCGGCTTCAGTGGGTTGTCCCGAGTCGCTCCACCTTGGATTTGTCCTTCGTTTCGCGGCTTGGGGGTGTCTTTCCCTTCCTTCAGATTCACAAATCCAATGTCTCACTTCTTCTATTTAAATTTCTACTCGATCTTGACAGCATATCGATAGGTGGCGCCAAGCGAGGAGATGTCTAGGAAATCCATCTCATCCTAGATGTACTTGTGTAGATAACCACGGTATTTGAGTACCAAATGCCGCTTAGAATCCTTGATACCCAGCTTTGTGCGAAGGGTATGGAAAAAATTTGTGAACTCTCACAGATCTTGGTCCCTTCCCTGTCGCAGCGTGGTACACTTTATTTATTTATCTTCATAGATCCCAACAGGGTAATATTGTTCCTTAATGGCATATCATAAAGAATTACAAAATACAGAAATACACATATACACAGAGATGCAATAGAAATAAAACTTCATTTCATTAATATCAAAGAACTGAAATATGCTTAGATACAGAAATGGAAATAAACTAGCTTGGGTGATGGTAGCTTATCTCTGAGAAGATATGTAGCGGATACATGCCTTTGAACTGTATTACAATGAGGCTCAAAGGCCTATTTATTATAGAGAAACAATAGAAAACCATAAACATCCAAAAACCTAACCCTAGGAGATGAAGCACCAAAATTATGGGCCCCAAGGTTAAATTGGTACATCAACTTCCTGGGGTCATAACTTTGGCATATGATCTTCGTTTGACACGGACAATACCTTGTTAGAAAGACCTATCTGAGGACTACAACTTTCGACTAAAAATATTAATTAAAATCTCATGCTTGCGTGTTTTCCAAAAAAAAAATTGTTTAGGGTGTCAAAACGGCTCCAGAAGTTCAGGACCCGAAAAAACTACCAAAAATAGTAAACTATGCTACAATTAAGGAAACTGAAAAACTGAAAGAAACAGTGATAAGGGTCCAAATGGAATAGGCGGGTAACTCATTCTTATTTTATTCCTTTTTACTTTTTATTAACTTTACTTATCCTTACTATTTTTATATTTTACTTTTATATATAGTTATTTAGAACTCCAGTCTATTATTTACTATTTT
>APFE030023787.1:9099-63829 GCA_000404065.3 Pinus taeda | reverse complement strand
TTTGTTCTTCATCTAGGCTTTGTTCCTGGAGTATATCCTCTTCTTTTGAGCTTTCTTGCTCCTTTTCTTCTTCCTCTTCACAATCTATGTAGAATAATTTCTTCTCAGCACACTATGACCTTTAGTGTATTTGCTATCACAACTGTAACAAAGCCCTTTTGCTCTTTTTTCTTCCAATTGTTGTGTGTCAACCTTATAGGTTGTGGAAGACTAGCGGCAACAACACTTCCGTCTTTATAGATGTGAGTGGTATGCTTCCTGGTTGCCATAATTTTTCTTTCCATTTTTCTTGCTAACCTGAATGCCTTCTCTAATGAATTAGGTTCCCAAAGGCGAAAATCATGTTGGATATTATCCTTTTAAGACCCTATGAACACATCAATCCTATGCTCCTCTGGAATATCTTTTACCCTTATGTTCAATTTTTGGAACTCCTCAATGTGCTCCATTATTGAACCCTTTTGTTTGAGACTTATCAATTGGCTAAAAAAAGTGTTTCTTTTTGTATCCTCATAATGTGCTATCAATTCTTCCGTAAAAATTTCCCAAGTGATAAATTGTTTACGAGAGCAAAGCCATTGATACCATACAAACTGATTTGGTTCCAAATATAAAGTTGCAATACGTACCTTTTGTGTGTTTTGCACATTATTGAGATCGAAAAATTGCTCCATTTGTAATATCCATGTTGCGGTATCCTTGCCATCAAACTTCCTCATATCTATTTTTGGAATATGGCGCATCTTCGATCCAACATTAGAGTCTATGAAATCATGATTAACATTTCCTTTGTTCGCATCATGAGTTTCCTTTACTCCCCTTTCACCATTAGTAAGTATTTCTTGTAGAATATTTGTCAAATTTGCCTTCAAATCTATCTTCAAATCGTCAATGTTGGCTTCCACGCCCTTCATATTAGATTCCACGCCATTTATCTTAGCTTTTGTTAGCTTTTGTGAGCATGAAATTTGTTGCACTTGGTCTTGTAATTTTGATATATCATGTAGCATTTCTTCCTCTTCTTCATGAGTCATGCTAGAGCCTTCAGATTGCTTACTAGGTGTTTGCATTTTCTTTCCTCGGGGCATCAGTTACTGATACTAATGCTCTACTATACCCTTTGAATTCCTTCAAAATAATTTTTCAAACCAAGCTTAAGCAAAAATTTTAAAAATCTACACACCTTTTTTTCACTTTGTAGGAGCTCAATATTGCCTCTGATGTATCTCTGTAATGTCTGATCATCCAGTTCTGAAATTGTGACCTACAATAGCCCTCTATGTCCTCTTTCCAATGCCACCAGTCTGACCCCAATTGGATTCTCCAATGAAGAATTATGTCAAATCTCCCACAGTGACCTGATTATAGACTAATTCAGTAGAGCGAACTTGTACGACGTGCCACGTGTACCTGTTTCAACCTTTGGCTCTACAAAATATATACAAGAAACTGCAATCTATCCTCTTTCTGTACCTTCTTACAAAATTTCAATCCGATGCTCAAAGAGAAAGTTATGATGATTTTCCCCAGGTCACATGTTTGGAATGTAATTTAGGAGTCTGCAAAAAGACCAACTTCCTCAGATCATATCTCCACAAATATAGCGCAAAATGCTCTGAAATTCAGACCCAAGGTTCAATGCGGTTTCATCTCAAATGGGTTTTTTTTTTCGCTTCTGAAACGTCGCAGAAAAAAAATTATAGCGAAAATGCCACGATGACCTGTTTGGAGCAGCAAAACCCTAGAATCCAAACCTCTGATACCAAATGTTATGAAACCAACTCAAGAAAAAGATAGAAAAGATAGATCAACGCCTGAAAATTCAGCCTCTTCGAGGGGGCAACCTCCTTTACATTACATAAATGAACAATTCTTGGATAATTCAAATGACAAAACCTCCTTTCTATATATAGGAGTCTATGGAGTCACAATATAACCCAGCCGACCTAACAATAATAATATAAAGCCACAAAAATAACAATAGAGGGATTCTATGGGGCACAGTAATAACAATATGGGGACAATAGGGGCACAACAATATTAATAATGGGTTACAACTATAATAGTAATGGGGTAATCACTAGTATTATAGGGACCCAACAGCCTATCAACCACACCACACCCACAATTGTACACCATTTGGTGGCTTCACCAAGGCCGAGATCTTCGCATCAGCCAACAATTTCACCTTCCCTACAACATCAACCCCTTCACATATGAGGTATTGTGATATGTTTCTCCTCTTGAAGTTTGTGATGTATTATTGGGTTAACCATACTTGTGGAAGTGTCATGTTGTGCATGAGTCTAGGCCTCGCACTGTTATTATTACTCTGGGCAATAAGTTATACATGATACCAGAGGTAGCATCGCCTACTACCATATCTTTATCTTTGTGAAGCAATGTAGTAAGATCATTTCCCAAACTAGAAAATTTGTCTTCCTTACGATTCGCCCTTAGGGAAAGAAGAAGATTTTGGCCACATCCACAACCTCTAGACTGGGATCCTTCACACGACAACAACAGATGAACAAGGTTGTGGAGGAGTACAGGGACATCTCCACCTCACACAGGGGTACCACTACACTGTCAGGTCAAGCACTCCATCGATCTGACCCTGGACGCATTGCTACCCAACGGATCAATCTATTGACTCTCTGTTCTGGAGGACGATAAAATCAAGAGGTAGATTCATGAGTTGTTATGGAAAAGGCACATCAAGCCAAGTTCATCACCTTGTGGGAGCCCAATCTTGTTGGTATAGAAGAAAGGAAAGACTTGGAGACTACGTATTGACTATCAGGCGCTTAATAAGATCATTGTCGAAATAGGTATCCAATCCCATGGATTGATGACCTTCTAGACCAGCTCAAGGGGGTCAAATATTTCAACAATATTGTTGACTTGAAGTCTGGTTATCACCAGGTACCAATTGAACCCTTCGATTTGTGGAAAACTCCCTTCAAATCCAAGGAGGGCATTTTCGAATGGTTGGCCATGCCTTTCGTGTTAACGAATGCCGCAACCTTCATGAGGCTAATGGATGACATCTTGCAGCCCTTCACCATCTCATTCATGGTAGTGTATTTGGACGACATCCCTGATCTTTAGCCAGAGTTGGGAAGAGCACCTTTGCCATATTTGGTAGGTCCTCCAAATCCTGTGTCAACACAAATTATGTGCCAATTTGGAGAAATGCACTTTTAGTATGACCCAGGTTCAATATTTGGGATACATCATTGATGACCAAGTATGCATGTGGACCCAGACAAGATATAATTTATTCGGGATTGGCCAGCTCCAATCACTCTAACAAATCTCCGCAACTTTCTAGGTCTTGCCAATTTTTACTATAGGTTCATGTTGGGTTTCTCTCATATCACTTGGCCTTTGAGTCAAGTCGCTAAGGGCGGAGAAAAAGCAAATTTGTTTTGGTCTGAATCCCAACAAAAGGCATTTATCGAGTTGAAGCATAGCTACTGCTCTGCACTAGTGCTCACATTACCAAACCCGCAACAACCATTAGAAATTGAGACAAACGCCTACAAATATGTTATTGGTGCAGTTCTTACTCAACAGGGGCATCTGATGGCATATCATAGTGAGACACTTTCAAACACAATTCGAAAGTATCCAACCTATGACAAAGAGATGTATTCCATTGTGCACGCCTTCCGACAATGGAAACATTGCATTCTGGGAAAGGAAACAATCATCCACACAAACCATAGATCCCTACAGTTCATACAAACACAAGGAAAGTTGCAGAATTATCGCCATCAGAAATGGTCCATGTACCTACAACAGTTCCATTTGAACATTGAGTATAAGAAGGGCAATACTAATAATGTTGTAGACTTCCTCAGTCGATTACTTGTCATGGCGTTGACCACTATGCACGACGGTTCTGGACACAAGACTTCGAAATGGCCACATCTTTACAAGAGTGATCCAAAATTTAACACCACATACCAGATGCTCCTGGAAGGTAAGCAAGTTCCAAACTTTCACCTCTAGGACGTGCTATTATGCCACTTGGGACACCTATGTGTACCTTCAAGCAAATGTGCCAAGATGATTTGGGAGGCACACTATAGTCGAGTCGCTAGACATTTTGGGGGAGAAAAGACAGTGACAATACTACAAAAATATTTTTATTGGCCAAACCTTTGACAGGATGTTGGGAATTACATTAGATCTTGCACTACCTACGCTATTTACAGACTTACAATCAAGAAGAAAGTCGTGTATACTCCTTCGCATACTCCTAGATGGACCTAGGAATCCATCTCCATGGATTATATGTCGGGCCTTCCTTCTACCAAGCATGACAACGACTGTGTTTTCATAGTCGTTGACATATTCTCTAAGATGGCCATTCTGGCGGCCTGCAAGAAGAGTATCTCCACAGGAGCCACTACCAAACTCTTCTTTCAATGAGTACGGCTACACTTTGGGATCCCACAGTCCATTGTCTCAAATTGGGACAGTCAGTTCCTAAGTGCATTTTGGTCAAGCCTCTGGTCGTTGCTCGATATCAAGCTCACTAAGTCCACGACCTTTCACCCCCAAATTGGTGGCCAAACAGATGTCATTAATAGGATGATCGTGCACATCCTACGCATGTACAACTCAAAGCACCCATGCACATGGTATGAGAGCCTCCCCTATGTCCAACGCAACTACAATGGTGCTCTCCACGGCTCAGCTGGCCACAACCCCTTTCAGGTGGGACTGGGATTCCAAACAATATGTCCCAATGATGTTGCCATATCCGTTGCAGCTACTCAGGCAGATTCAGTTCATGTCCAGTTCGAAGCTGACAGGGCTAACAATTTCATTGAACACATTGAACACATTCAACAACAGTTCCATGGCATATTTGATAGAGCAAATGAAAAGTACAAGTAGCATCATGATCAACATCGGGTGCTACACAAGTTCCAGGTGGGCGACAAATTTTGGTTACATTTGCAGAAAGAACGCCTCGTTGGGCCCCACTGCAAACTTTGCCCACTCCAATATGGACCTTACACCATCACTAAGGCTATAGGGGACAATCATTTCGAGCTCAACATTCCACCATTCCTTGGCCTGCACCCAGTATTCAATGTGGACCGGTTATGCCATACTTCCCCTCATTGTTGGACACCTACGAAATTATTGAGCAGTTGACACCAACAAATCTCAACCTAAGTTGTATTGAACATGCCACAATTGATAGGATCATGGACACACATAACAATAACACTCACGAGCAGAGGATCCAACTATATCGTGTAGTCAAAGTAGGCCAACTCCTTCACTAGGGAAAGTGGCTAACCAGGGACCAGGTTCAACCGAAATTTCCTCACCTCATGTAGGCTCCGCACGCAATGGGGACCATTGCTTCCTAACGGGGGGGACTTATCCAGATGGATATTGGTCTCCAACCACCTATTCCACCTAGACCTCTAGTATGTTTCATCAGTTTCCTTGATTATAACAACATTTACTATCTTTTCATTTTTTCGAGTCATGAACTTCCAGAGCCGTTTTGAACCCCTAAACGACTTTATTTTTAGGTTTGTCGCAAGCCCACAACCGTAAGAATGGGCCTACTGCAAATCCTATAGTACTTAGAGAGATATTTCTAGAGAGATATCGTATGTGCCAAACGAATATCGTATGACCAAGTTACAACCCTGGGAAGTTGGTTGCCCAACTAACCCCAACGGGGCCCGCAAACTCTTGGTGTCCCATCTCCTAGGGTTAGGTTTTTGTTTGTTTAAGGTTTCCCTTTGTTGTTCAATAATAAAAAGGCACTTGAGCCTTATTGTAACACAATTCAGAGGCATGTAGCCGCCACATCTCTTCTAAGAGATAATCTACCATTATCTGAGCTAGTTTATTTCCATTATGTATGTAAGCATATTTCAGTTTTTTGATGTTAATGAAATGAAGTTGTATTTCTATTGCATCTCCATGTTTATGTTTATATCTATGTTTTGTTGCATTCCTGCATAAGTCTGGATCATGTAAAGAAGTAGGTGAGTACAATATAACCAATATAAGATGTTACATATGTTCTACATTTGTGCAAGGCTATATTTTTTCTCAAAAACATTGTTATGCCATGGAAGCTCATTTGATGAATAATTAAAGTGTTTTTTAAGCAAGTTGTTGTGTAGAATTTTAGTTTTACGGGTCTCCTATGGGCATAGGATATATGTTGTCATTAAGGCATAGTTAACAACTATGTTGTTGCTATTTAGCATCAAGCTTCAAGACTTCAAGGAGCATAATAATGCATGGTATTTGGTGTCCATCAAGCTCAGGTTTCTTTATAAATCCAATGTGATAGTGCTTACAACCTTTCCATTCAATGGGTGACCAAATATAATAAAATTTTGTTTTTCTAATTTGTTTAATAAAGTCATGTGATGTATTTTAGTATGTGAGAAATTGTTGTATATATCAATCTATGTTGATTAACTCCTTTTCAATCAAATTCTAGAGAAACCAAACTTTGGGACCTTCTAAGCTATGAGCTATTCTTCAACATCCCTAAATGCATTAGAAATTGTTATTGGAAAAGAGTTGGACCTTTCTTGTATGATGGCTCCTTAGAAACTCTTGTTATTGGTGTCTAATGAGGGAAAATGCCTTCTTTGTTAAGTGGTTCAATGATTGGTGTTGGCATATATGAATTTATATATTCATGAATTATATCCAAATAATGTCAACTACACCTAGGGTGTAATTCCTAAATATAACATCTGAACCATTGAATAGGCTTGCTTAGATGTCATATTTACCTAAAATCAATTGTATTAGAATATATTTATTTAACAAAACCATGTCAAGAAGATAAACTTTCCTAGTATCAATGTTTTCTTTTGTAGTTCATCCAAGTTTCTTATCATATCATTCAATTTGTATGCATCTATATAAATAAGGGACAACATTATTTTTCTCTTGTCATAAACATCTTTATGCCTATAAATAGAAACAAATAATATGACAAATTGTATAATTTGTAGACTAGAAAAAGACTGAATTCACTCCATCGATCACTAAGCCTAGTCTTAAATTACATTGCTCACATAACCCATGTATCCTCTATCCGCTTCATTGCCTCAAAATATGTAGGATTGTGCAACACTTCTTTTGCGCTCCTTTTTTTTGCATGAAAATCCATATATGTAGTTATATTCAACAAAAGACAAAACAAGCATTGCAATCTTGAAACATCGACAAGTGATGTAATAATTTTTATGAGACATTTTTACCTTTTAGATCATAGTAGCAATTACTTCTTTTCCATTTTTGACACACAAACTTAGCTTTATGTCAGTTTTTTGTATACGATATAATCATCTAGGCATGCATGATATACATTGTAATCAGCACCTAAATTAGTCAATAGTTTCTATCATTTTTACATGTATTGGTAATAACATTGCACACTGGAAACAATTTATTCTACAATAAACTAGATGTAATTAACATCAAGTAATAACTAACTAATAAGATGAAAATATTGAAGAACTTGTAATTTTTTTTTATATAATATTACACATCACAATATACACATGAATGAAGCCTTAAGGATTACCTTAATTTTTTGGCACCAGTGTTACTAGAATGTTGCCCCTAATTAGGTGCAATATGCAAGTCTTTGGTTTGATTCCCATGGGGTTAAGTGCATTGAGTCTAGAACATCCACTTTATTCTTAGTACCATCATCAAATCAAGGGGAAGTGCCTAAGAATTTCTTAGGGAATTATTTGCAAGGAATATCAATATCTATATATACCTTAACAAGGATGTAGATTTATTGTCTAACCATCCACATGTTGATTTCAAATTATAAAGCATTATAACATGAGTTAAAATAGATGGTTTTGATTTACCATCCATTATAAAAAGAGGTGTTGTTGTAGCTTGTGTCAAATGATTTGGTTCAATGTCATGGTCTAAAGCTCCATCCATATCTTCATTTTTGCATCATCTAGATAAATTCAACCCCCTAATAACCATCATGCAAGATATGTTTTCTAATGTGCATGATGTACGATCTCATGTCCATTATTCCTATTTACATCGTTTATCCCCTATTGTTCATTCTTTGCCACTTAACTCCTCAATAATAAATATATTAGTACTTAAATTAGGAAGTGGATGTTTTTGGCCTTATCATTATATCCCATTGGGACCTTTAAGCCAAGATTAATTTATTGTCTTTGTTTCTTGTCTTTTCAAGCAAGTGCCCCCAAATGAGTGCTCCAAAGTGTTTGATGGATCAAATTGATGACCAAGGGAAAAAGTGATAGGATAGGCAAATAAGGTTAGGCTAGAAATCGATGATAGTTTGTAAATATAGATGAAGGTAAGGAAATTCAAGGGGGAATGGTCCATTGCAATAGAGCCTTGATAATGAAGAACAAGAAGTAACTGTGCCATAATGGGGTGGATCACATATTGACAAAACATAAAAGTAGTAGATAATATGCCACCTTTAGTGTCTAGGTGTATGTGAGTACTAAAGGGCATAATCCATATGATAAATATGCTCTATCTTTTGAATAATAATCTAACAATATCCTTCCATTTGCAAATAACTCGTTTCCAAAATACATGCTAGCCGAAGGCCATGTTAAAAGGCCAAGACTTCAACACGATTATTATTAGTATGCCCAAAACACAAATAACTCGTTTCCAAAATACATGCTAGCCGAAGGCCATGTTAAAAGGCCAAGACTTCAACATGATCATTATTATTATGCCAATGTTTTGGTTATAATAAATGATAATTTTGCATCCCTTACCACTAATAATGCTACCTACCCCTTACATCTCTTTAATACCTCTTTGATGCACATTCAAAGATAAGTTTCATAAAGGGATAACATGGGGGATGTCATTTTTTGAAACAATTTAAATGTTTGAGATTAAGCTATTAGTTTCAATAGAAATAACTAATCAAGTTACCTCAAATTCTAGTTTGCAAGAATATTTGCTATGCCATGGACATCCTTCAAGGTCCATTTCTTTGAAAGAATGGTTTCCAAAACTAGTCAAGCAATTTTCAATTGAATGACCATAATCAAATTATATTTTGCTTTAAATATCCATTTGTTCTATCTAGCTATATCTTTTAAAGCCATATAAGGATTTGTTGGCCGGATGTCTCATTATCTATGTTTTAAGCTCATTTAAGTGTAGGTAAGCAATAAATTGAGAAATCCTAAATAACTTCATAATGGAGTAGACGTTGCAAACTAAGGTATATATATAGAGTCCCCCTTCCATTATGGTGGGAAATAAAAGGGGTATCCATTCCTAAACATGTATATTCATTATATATCAAACCCTTGCGAGGAACACAAAATTTGTGATCTTATTGGTATTAAAAGTTATAACAAAGCTTAGCAATTATAAAGGCAACAAGCTTAACTAGGGCATTCCACAACTAAACTATCACAAAACCTTTAAGCCTTCATGAGAGAAAATGCTTGTAGTGAATAAAATGAACATTGAGTGACATGATTATTCCATACCAAGCTATTGGTTAGCTAAAGCAACTTGATAAAGTGATCGACATTGAGGAACTAGGTGGACCCAACATAACTCCAAATAGCCCCTTCTTATAGTTTTGACCCTCCTTAAACACTGAAATCCATCAAGAAACAATTATGTTAGTTCAACTTCTTCTAATGGCCAATTGGTTATTGTTTGTTAAGAAACTGAGTGCATAATAGTTTAATACTTGATTCCTCTTCTTGATAATTATTTGTGAATGTTAAATGTCTTCTTATTACTACTTATGTGTTCTTCATTAAGCAATTATCCAAATATTCAGTCTTTTAAGGAAACAAAGAGACAAGAGACACCAAAATTAGGTTGCGGGCTAGGGAAAAACCCATAAGGGGAAAACCCAACAATCCTTCTCTTATAGAATCAAATCAACATGAGAGATATTCAAGACCAAGATCAAGACAAAATTTCCACGAAGATACCAAGTCCAACCCTCCTCCAATTCATCTCCAAGAGTCAAAGTCAATGCTGGTATAATTGCTCCAATTCTGGTCAAAGCTCCGAAATTCGAACCTGCAACAAGAGAGGGCCAAAATTGGTCTACAACTACTTTAAAAATTTCGACCTTTCTTACTGAAATTCCTCTACATGTGCGATCTCTTCTTTCTCCTTGTACTTGGTCTATTTCTCCTTCGTTAGGTGCAAAATATATATGATATGATGATGAATGTATGTCTTGCAAAGGGGTCGAACTTGTCTTTTATATATAGTTGTTCAGGAGGGTCGAATGGGTGTCACTGTCGAGGGCTAGTCCGACTTGTCCCAGGAGCGTTGACTTGAACAACTTGTGGACTTATGACTCAATAAAGAATCAAAGTTCTTTTTTTTTACAAATGTCCAAATGGGACATGACTCAAATAATTTTCTTTTGACCTTTTTTTACTCTTTAAGCATGAATATCGTGCTTTAACAAAAATATAATAAATACATTAATGATAAATTTATGTTATGAAGACCGACTCTAGTTACAACTCCAACACTCTCTCTTAACTAGGGAGGTATTCATAATGACTCAAAAAGATAATCTCAAGTTTGAAATATTCATATAAGAAAGTATCCAGATTGATAAGCATCAATGATGCTAACATCATCATAACCAACATTGTCAAAATACCAAGGCCTTGACAAGTAAGCTCTATCTCTCCACTAGATCATAGCTTAATGCTGGGAGGCATTCGATAAGACACCACTGCCTCTCAAGGCACATATCCTACCTAGGTTCATATGTCCTCGCAAGACCATTTCCTCCTAATCCCAAGGAAATGTTCATCCATCAGACCATTCTTTAACCAAGTTTCTTTAACCAAGTCCATGTACTTAACTTATGACTGCTAGTCTTGGTCATAGTACATGACTTAAGGATGTTTGTCCAATGTGGTTATCTAGTCCACCATTATCCATATTCGTTTTCATGTACTAGAGTTACGATTGTTAGTCATGGCCACAATACATGACACATGTAGAACATGGTGTCCATCCTCTCTCCCTCTCAAACAGGGAGGAGATATCCATAGGCCCAAGCTTGTAAAAAATACTCATCTTTTCCCTTAGGAAGGGATTTTATCAATGCATCGACTACACACTCGTTGGTGGAGATATACTTTTAGCTTCACTGCTCCATTCTACATCATGTCACAGACCATAATGTGCTTCGACCTTCTCGGTTCTCTGATAATCTTCATATATCTTTAATCAATTGAATCCAATATGTCATAAAATAGTTCATCAAACATTTTATGGAGCCAAACTACTTTACAACTAATTGTGCATACTTCCATATCCTCTTCCTTCACAATGTAATAGAATCATGCTTCATGCTTTTTCCAAGAAATCATAGCAAACCCCAAGCAGAACCCACCATCGGTAGTATCTATATTCATCATCAGTATTGCCAACCCAATCGATGTATTTGAATCATATATACCAAGGAACTAATCAACTATTGGTACAATGGTGTATCAACAAAATTAGAACTCTTCAACTTCTTTCCAAAGGGTGTTGCCATAGAGTCATCATTTTCCCTTCTGAAGAATCTCAATCAAAAGCTTCTCTTGCCAAACATCAAATAGTATTGTATTCTTCCAAGATATGTCAGATTATGCTTTCAACTCTCTCTTTTCTAGATAAGGTAAGTGAAATTCTTCCTTTATATTGGGATAACCTTCTCAAGTCTTTCTTCCATGTTGCCATCTAAAGCTAAGTGTTGATTTCTTTGATGCAAATTTCAAATTTCTTTCTCCTTCTGCATTCATGTCTTCTACGATTTAGGAAAGTCTTCGTGCTTTGCTAGGTTCTTCCAAGTCCTTTATCTATTGTTAAAGCTTAGGTAGTCTTTATGTTTGACTTGCAAACCTTGTTAGAAGGCTACCAAGGTGCATATACAAAATAACAATAATTGTAATCAAAGGAAGGAGATCTAGAGTTCTTATATTTTTTAGGAAAGTCGACTCCCTCTTAATCTTGGACATTTTTTATCAACCTTGTCCTCACATAAGCATGATGTCATTTTTGTCATTTTCAAGGGCCAGGGCTTCCTCTTATAACATAAATGATTAGTCCTAAGGTTTTATAATTCAAACCTTTGTTAGGGTTTGCAAACCCTATATGCTTCAAGACCTGCCATTCTTTTTAAAATTGCTAATTCTACAAGTATACTAATGTGTTAGTTGCAAACCCTATAAATGCTATTGACACGCCTTTTATGCATGTAATTGAGTTCTTTTTTCTCCTTGATCACAAAAAACATAGTCTTCAAAGGAAAGGATTTGAATGCTTATGAGAGCAACACATAGCATATCAATTAAGTCTTTGTCCTCAAGAAAGGACAATATGTTAGCTTACACTTCATGATATTTCCTAAATGTAATTTCTTCATATCCCAGAGATTTAGCATTCGATATAAAATGATTGACATATACTTCTAAGATTGCTGATATTTGAGATCATTATTTGCAAGAGAAATTTAGATCTATGCCTAACTTTTGAGATATGAAAAGCAAAGAATTATAAGTACCTTTTTAACCTAACTTTACTTGTTCTCAATTTTTGCCTTAGAGTATGGTATCATAATATAACTTCCTTGGGTTGCTTCAAAGAGATACAATGAACTTCAAACTTCACATCATGGTAGCTCAAGTCAGCTCTTCAATTCTATCCATAAGAATTCTTTTTAATTTTGTAGATAAAAGTTCTGCAACTATGTCTTTGTATGGTCTTCAAAAGGTCCACACATCAACCTTCAATTATACTTCTTTTTGCTCCAGAGATGCAGACTTCAGACTTTAAGCAAGGTAGATATAATGGTCTAAATGCTTTACACTGTGATATATTTTACTTCATCCTTCAATCCATCCTTCCATATATGAGTTGCTTTAAAAATATAATGGATAAGTTCCCTGCAATGTCTATTGCTTTTACAGACTTGATCATCATTGTAAAGTGAGCTTCAAATGTTAGTTATATATTATTGGTTTTCCATAGGTACTCGGCCTTTTTCATTGATATATGATGACTTACTGTAATATATATTATGTACTTCTATTATAGTGTAACATTTACAGATTTGAGCCACAAAAGAAAGTATGATCCCATACTTTCAGCTCTTAATTCACAGAGGTACCATTTTGAACTAATGTCTCAAACTGTTATAATCTTAACCTTGTCACTTTTAGCGAGTTCAAATTCCTTATAGATCATAGTCTTTTCATGGAGATATAACATAGTTTCTTATCTTAAACAATTCCTTAGTCTTTTCCTCAAAATGTAGTCTCCTTATTATCTTTGCAAGGTTCCATAGATAAAGTGCTTCATGATAGATTTCAGACTTATGTGGTTTTCTTTTGTAGATAGAAGGTTAAGATTTTCCACAATAATATTTGAAATTTGTCGACATTTCAAATCCCAAAGAGGATTCATCATCAGGACAATGCTTGAGGAAAGAAGATTCAATGTAGAGGAATAAATAATAAAAGGCACAAAAGGTCAAAAACCATAAATTGTCAGCTGAAAAAACCTAAAAACCTAAAATACTAAACCAATATTTTTGTAATAATATAATAATTAATCAATATAAATTAATAAAGGGTAATGTATACAAATTAATCAATGATTTAATGACAATTTATTAATCTAATAATTAATGAATATAAATTAATAAATGGTAATGCATATAAATAATCAATAATCATTTCCTCATCATGGGTTTGCAATTTTTTCATAGAAGATAGATTCCACATGTAGCTCATAGGAGTGTCATGCCACTATCCAAAGAAACTAAAATCCATCAAAATCTGATCTTGTAATGGTTTCATATAGGCCTAGATTACCTTAGAGATGATCTCGGATCATGGAGAGGATTTCATATTGCCTCAGAAACTTTACCTTTCGTTGTAATATTGTCTTAGTATATAAAATGCTCCAGGATTGATATCATATGAAATACCTCAGAGATATTCGTTAATTTGCCTTAGTGATGGTATGTGAGCTCCCTTATTTCTAAGGGATAATTCAAACCACTACTACATTCATCCACAGGTTTAGATCTCGTGCACAGATAATATGTTACAAGATTCATACCTTTGATATGCTTCTAAACTTCAATCTCTCATAAACTTCTTTAAGACTACTCTTAGACCTTAGCTTTGATACCATGTTGAGAAACCAAGTGCATAGTAGTTTAATACTCAATTCATCTTCTTCATAGTTACTTGTGAATGTTAAATGTTTTCTTATTACTTCTTATGTGTTCTTCATCAAACAATTATACAAATATTTAGTCTTTCAAGGAAACATAGAGATAAGAGACACTAAAATTAGGTTGTAAGCTAGGGGAGAACCCAACAATCCTTCTCATATACAATCATATCAACATGAGAGATATCCAAGACCAAGATCAAGACAAAATTACCACCAAGATACCAAGTCCAACCCTCTTCCAAGTCACCTCCAAGAGTCAAAGTCAATGCTGGTCTAACTGCTCCAATTTTGGTCAAAGCTCTGAAATTCAAACCTACAACAAGAGGGGCTGAAAATTGGTCTACAACTACTTTAGATATTTCTACCTTTCTTATTGAAATTCCTGTACACATGCGAGCTCTTTTTTCTCCTTCTATTTAGTCTATTTCTCCTTCGTTAGGTGTAGAAGATATATGATATGATGATGAATGTATGTCTTCCAAAGTGGTCAAACTTGTCTCTTATATATAGTTGTGTAAGAGGGTTGAATGAGTGTCACTTTGGGGGGCCAAGTTTACTTGGTCAACTTGGGGATTTATGACTCAATAAAAATTCAAATTTCTTTTTCTTACAAATGTCCAAATGGTACATGACCCAAATAATTTTTTTTTTTTAACACTATTTGAGTCTCCAAGCATGAAGAACATGCCTTACAAAAATATAATAAATATATTAATGGTAAATTTACATTATGTAGACGGACTCTAGTTGCACTGAGAGGGATCTACAACCCAGTATAGAGTAGATGTGTAGATGTAATGTAAGTATGTAAACAATTTTAAATGTTGTTTTAATTAAAAAATAAAAAGTAAAAGTGAAAAGTTCAAAGTGATATACCATGGCTTATGAGTATTGCATGCCCAAAAACCATAACTTATTTCACAACCAAAATATTTTATAACAATATGACAAGATTCTTAACCATGGATATTTACCCCCATTGTACCGTGGATATTATTAACTTGTAATTTAATTAGCCTTTGTTACAATACCATGGGCCAATACCATGGTTTATCAATACCACATGCCAATATGAAAATATGAAAATATTCTTAAAGATGGATAATCACCCCCACTTTACCATGGATATTATTAACTTGTAAATAGACTTTGTTACAATACCATGGGCCAATACCATGACTTATCAATACCACAAGGACAAAAAACATAACTTATTTCGCAATCAAAATATTTTATAACAATATGGCAAGATTATTAATCATGGATATTCACCCCCATGTTGCCATTGACATTATGAACTTGTGAATAACCTTCATTACAATAACATGGGCTAATACCATGGCTTATCAATACTACATGCCAAAAAATCATAACTTATTTCACAATCAATTTTTTTTTCAACAATATGACAAGAACCATGGATAAATACCCTCACTTAACCATGGACATTATTAACTTGTAAATAGGCTTTGTTACAATACCATGGGTCAATACCATGACTTATCAATACCACATGCCAAAAAACCATAACTTATTTCGAAATAATTTATATTTATTTATTTTTAATTTAATTTTATAACATTTATTCAATTGAAGCTAAAGGGAAAAATGTTATAATTACTTTTGAGATATATCTAAATTCTCTATCCTCACTATTACTAAGAATATTCCCATAGAAATTAAATTAAGGTTTTAATAAAAGTGAAAATGAGATACTTTCATATTAAAGATGTGAAAATTTGTATAATAATAAAAAATTAGTAAGAAACAAACATAGATCCATCTTCACTAAAGATCCAGTGAAAACAACAAGAAAATTGAGATAGTGACAAAGCTAGAGAGAGAGAGAGAGATAGAGAGAGAGGGGGGAAAATGGAGGAAAGAACAATGGGGGGAGGGAGAGAGAGAGAGGAGGGGGGGGAGAAAATGGAGGAAAGAACAAAGGGGGAGAGAGAGAGAGAGAGGGGGGGGGAGAAATGGAGGAAAGAACAAAGGGGGGGAGAGAGAGAGAGAGATATGGGGGAAGAGACAGGGAGGTGGGAGAGAAAGGGAGAGAGAGGACTCAAGAGAGAGAAGGAGATAGATATGGAGTTGTAGGGGGAGAGAGAGGGAAGGAAGAAGAAAGACATAGAGGGAGAAAGGTGGAGAGATAGAGGGTGTGACAAGGGAGCAATGGAGAGAGTGAGGGAGAGAGGAAAGTGGGAGGGAAGAGAGAGAGAAAATGAAATAAGGGGAAGAGAGTGAGGGAGAGAGGAAAAGGGAGGGAGGGAGCCAGGAAGATAGATAGATATGGAAAGAGAGTGTGTATGTTTGGGGGTGAGATAGAGAGAGTGAATAAGAAAGAGACACATAAATGCAAATATAGATATTATATAGTTTTATATAACCAATCGAGACAACCCAGTATAGAGTAGATGTAATGAAAATATCTAAACAATTTTAAATGTCGGCTTAATTAAAAAATAAAAATAAAAATTAAAAGTGATATCGCTTGTGATGAGTGCAAACATTTAAATGTTGGTTCAATTAATTATAAAATGTTAGAGTACTAAAAATAATAAAAATCAATTTGTTATATTTTGGTTTTGTGAATAGGTTTTGTTACAATACCATGGCTTATCAATACCGCATGCCCAAAAACCTAACTTATTTCACAACCAAAATATTTTATAACAATATGACAAGATTCTTAACCATGGATATTTACCCCATTTTACTGTGGATATTATTAACTTGTAATTTAATTAGGCTTTGTTACAATACCATGGTTTCACATGCCCAAAAAAACATAACTTATTTTACAATCAAAATATTTTAGAACAATATGAAAATATTCTTAAACATGGATAATCACCCACACTTTACCATGGATATTATTAACTTGTAAATAGACTTTGTTACAATACCAATACCATGGCTTATCAATACCACAAGCCCAAAAAACATAACTTATTTCACAATCAAAATATTCTATAACAATATGACAAGATTCTTAATCTTGAATATTGGCCTCCATGTTTCAATTGATATTATTAACTTGTGAATAGCCTTCGTTACAATAGCATGGGATAATACCATGGCTTATCAATACCACATGCCAAAAAATCACAACTTATTTCAAAATCAATTTTTTTTCAACAATATGACAAGAACCATGGATAGTCACCCTCACTTACCATGGACATTATTAACTAGTAAATAGGCTTTGTTACACTACCATGGGCCAATACCATGACTTATCAATACCACATGCCCAAAAACCATAACTTATTTCAGAATAAAAATATTTATTTTAATTTAATTTTATAACATTTATTTAATTGAAGCTAAAAGGAAAATTGTTATAATTACTTTTGAGATATATCTAAATTCTCTATCAAAGACTATTCACATAGAAATTAAATTAAGGTTTCAATAAAATTGAAAATGAGAATACTTTCATATTTAAAAATGTGGAATTTGTATAATATAAATAATATTAGTAAGAACCAACATAGATCCATCTTAACTAAGGATCCAAGTGCACTCCAAGTGATGACAACAAGAAAATTGAGATAGTGACAAAGGTGGAGTGCAGGGAGAGAGAGAGTTGGAGGGGGAGAGAGAGGGAGGAAAGAACAAAGGAGAGATAGAGAGAGAGAGAGAGATGGGGGGAGAGACATGGATGTGGGAGAGAAAGGGAGAGAGAGGACTCAAGAGAGAAGGAGATAGATATGGAGTTGTAGGGGGGGAGAGAGGGAAGGAAGAAGAAAGACATAAAGGGAGAAAGGTGGAGAGAGAGAGGGTGTGACAAGGGAGCAATGGAGAGAGTGAGGGAGAGAGGAGAGTGGGAGGGAAGAGAGAGAAAAGGAAAGAAGGGGAAGAGAGAGAGGTAGAGTGGAAAAAAGAGGGAGCGAATGAGAAAGATAGATAGATATGGAAAGAAAGTGTGTATGTTTGGGGGTGAGATAGAGAGAGTGAATAAGAAAGAAATACATAGATTCAAATATAGATATTATATAGTTTCATATAACCAACCTAGATCCATCTTAACCCTTATCTATCAAGCATCGAAAGGGATCAAATATCTTGAGGTGAAAACTTTTCATCAAGTTTTACACTAAAAAAAGAGGTTTGCACCTCGAGAGATTGGATCCCTCTCGACGCTTGATAGATTTGGGATTAACATGGATCTAGGCTAGTTACAACTTCAACACTATTAAGTATCTTGATTGGCTATAATTAACTAAGCTATAATGAACTTACTTGCAACTTAAACATTAATCGAATTAATATCAACATTTTGAAGAGGGAGTCCATACAGGTTGCTAGATTTTAATGAATTTGTGGAAAACCTGTGAGTAGTTAAGAAACCAACGTTTCGGACTAACTTGGTGAGTCCATCATCAGGGCAATGAGATTGTATTTGAGAAGAGGGAATGAATTTCACAACCTTATTAATCGTTATTGATTTTTATTATTATTATTTTTTTTGGTCGGCTTACTACTAATTAATTTAATTAATAGTTTGTATATTTATTTAAATGAGTATTAATTTTATTTTATTCTTTATTTATTTAATTTATTTAATATACAATGAACTTCCACCATATCAACGAATTATTGTTGTTAAGTCAATTATAAAAAAAATAGCATTAACCCATTGGGAAACCTAAGTTGATAAAACATTATCAATGCTTTTATACAAGACTCTCTGCATTATCATTCCCATTAGTCTTTTAGACTTTCATCTTATTGGTTTTTATTCATCGATCCCCATGTATTAGCCTTCCTCTTTCTTTCTTTGGGTTTGCTTGAGCAAACTTGAATCAATCGTTTTTCCTTGTAACTTAATTAGTCCCAAAAGTAAGCATAGATCCATCTTAATCTTGGATCTATCAAGCGCCGAGACAGATCCAATCTCTCGAGGTGCAAACCATATCAACAATTTTTTTTTTGTAAGCTGCGGAGTTACCATTTTCTATTATCAAAATTGAAACCACTACAATCTTAAGGTGGTCTCAACCCGCCCCGAGGGGAAACCGGGTTTATTGACCACCTATAATTTTTGACTGCTGACCAAAAATAAAAGGTTTTCATGCTGTCTTTCCAAGCTTTGTAAACATTCACCTTATAACCATTACTATTGACATTTAGCTACAAGTAAGTCTTATCATAAGTCCTATACATAGCTAAAGGAAACTAAAATTTGCATTTTCTATCTACTTCAAAAAACATGCCTTTCTTCATTGATTCCCAGCGTCCTCTTGCTGCTCCTTCTCCTTCTTGATCACCAAGCCATTCGCCTCTAGCTGCTGCTGAAGATCCTCCAGCCTCTTGTCTTGCATGAGCAGGGTGATAAGGATGTTCTTCAGCTCTTTCTTCAAATTTGGTATTCCCTGTGACAATTCAGCCATTTCTAAGGCTATCTGCTCCATGGCTTTGGCCATAAGTCTTTTCATGACCCAGTATAGGTGCAGGGATTGCTTATACAGTGTCATTCGGCCTCGGGTATGGCCTGGGTCCGGCATAAGATGCATCTAGTCCTCCATTTCTTCCTCAGACTGTGCCTGAATGGCCTCTTCCTGCCAATGCTCAATTATCCTTCTGATTTTCGGGTTTGTCCTCTCATTGTAGGCTCTCTCGGTTGTCCGAACCCTTGTCTCTATAGTCCTCCTCCCCTGTCTTCCTTCCGCTCCCACACTGGTCTCCCTGTCTTCCACTGTGCCTTCGCGACAGCGACGACCCTGCCTGCTTCACCCGTCAGCTATTCCCCGCCTACTCTGGCCTCCTCTTCCTCATCGGCCTCGCCCTCGCCTCCGCTTGCCTCTCCCTTCTTCATCACTCGGCTCCTGTCTACCTTCATCTTCCTCCCGACCTCTTTTCGTGGCTCTGTTTCCTGTAATCTTCTCATTTCGGTCTCGGTTAACATTCCCCTCTGCTGCCGTCTCAAACTCGGCTTCGTTGTCTTCGCTCTCGTCCTTAGAAACTTCATATACAGGTATATAAAATTGCTCAGGACCCTCCTCCAATTTTCCTTTGCCTTTCACGTCCTGGCCCCCTCGACCCTGGTCCCCATCTCCAGCGCTGCTTCTCATCCATCTTCCTGCCGCCCTGCTCCTCTCTGCTGCCATTCTTTCCTCGCTTCTTGGCTTCAGTCTGTGTGTCCCTGTTCTTTCTGCTCTGCTTCCTAATCTTCGCTCTCTCCTAGCTGTATTCTGCCGCTTACCTCCGCTCTCTCCTGTTTTCCTGCATGCAAGTTCTCTCGTCCCTCTTCGCCACCCTTTCTTCCTTATGCCTCCCTTCTTCATGCACTTAAACTCCACCTCCCTGACCGCTCTGCTGTCCCATGCCTCCGCGCAATCATTTCCCTGCCTTACGTCTAACGTCCTGACACCTCCACTGTCATTCTTCGGTACCCTGCTGTCCTCTCGCTCTGATTGGGGATCCTTCTCACCGATCTAGTTACCTGTGTCCATCATATCTTGAGACCTGGCTGCACTGTCCTGCCTTACACACCTTCGCCTATTAATTGCTCTGCCTGCCACATTGCTCATCCCGATCGGGTGCATATCAACACATTATTGTTAATAAGTCAATTATAAAAAAAATAACATTAACCTTATTGGGAAACCTAAGTTGATAAAACATTATACAAGGCTCTTTCATTCTCTTTCCCATTAGTCTTTTAGACTATCATCTTATTGGTTTTTATTCATCGATCCTCATGTATTAACTTTCTTCTTTCTTTTTTTGGGTTTGCTTGAGCAAACTTGAATCAATTGTTTTTTCTTATAATTTAATTAGCCCCAAAAGTAACCAGCCTAGATCCATCTTAATCCTAGATCTATCAAGCGTCGAAACATATCCAATCTCTCAAAGTACAAACCATATTAACAAATTATTGTTAAAAAAAAAAAAAAAAAAAAAAAAAAAAAAAAAAAAAAAAAAAAAAAAAAAAAAAAAACCATAATTAGATAAAACATTATCAACCCCTTTTATACGAGACTCCATTAGTCTTTTAGACTTTCATCTTATTGGTTTTTATTCATAGCCTTCCTCTTTCTTTCTTTGGGTTTGCTTGAGCAAACTTGAATCAATCTTTTTACCTTGGGACTTAATTAGTCCCAACACCAATTCAATGATACTTTGTTGACCAATCATATAACGGTGTTTTAAAATATTTACATCGAAGGATTTTAATCACTTAAAATTAAATTTTGATGCTTGCAAGTGACAAAATTAGAGGACTGTACATAATAGCAGAAGTAAAGGGAACAAATGCCCAATAACTCCCATCCGAACGGCGAGAAGAGAGAGGTCAAAACTGCTACAGAAGGGTTTCAAGGTTTTCACGCTCTGTAGGGTTTGATACAGAAGGGTTTGTAAGCCATCATCATCATGCTGGGCCGACGAGCGTTGTGTTCTCTTCTGAAGCCAGCGGTTTTCTCTGCAAGAGTAGGAGGGAGCGGAGCAGTAGCGGGCAGACGGGGATTTGCAGACAATGCCCCTGCTACTACTGATGCAGCCCACCAAGGCTTCATAGATGCCTGGAAGAAGGTGGCGCCCAATATGGAGCCTCCAAAGACCCCATTGTCATTCATGAAGGCACGCCCTGCGGTTCCCGGATCGATTCCCACCAAGCTTACCGTCAACTTCGTTTTGCCCTACCAGTCCGAATTGACCTCCAAGGAGGTCAGTTCTATTCTTCTCAACGTTCCTTTTTTTTTTTCCTTTCCTTTTTTATGAAATTGTGGAGATAACTCGTTTTTGGACTGCAATAACACAAAACGTTTGATAATCAAGTACAAATAATGCAGTGCTTCCGCATAGCGGGAGGGCATTTGTAGAAATTAAGATCTCGTCCTAGCTATAAGCATAATGCATGCTCAAAAGTCTGCTGCCTTCTTCATTTTCTTTATAAACACAATGTGTATTGTTTTCTTTCTTTCTTTTTGCGCTCTAAATCACAATTGCATTTTAATGCGAGACCAAAGGTTCATACATGTGAAAGGCTGCTAGTTGATACATAAATGTGCAAAGTTTCTGAATAAGAATCACATTTACTCCTCACATTGAAAGTTACATAGGTTGAGATCGATTGGAGGGTCATAATTTGCTCCGTGTCCTTGGTGGTAGGAGTTAGTTATCTTGATCTAAAGGGTTTGCACCATTTGTCCGTCTATTGTTCTCTGCCTTGCTGCGAACTAGTCAATCTGGGTGTTTTGATGCATTTTTCGTTTGGTTTATGCTTTTATCATGTGTCTCAGCTAGTCGATGCTTTCATCGCGTCTCTGACCGGGATTGGTGAAGAAGTGACTTTAATTCTATATCTCCGGACCAGTTTAATGAATGTTAAAGCTTTTGTGTTCAGCCAATCATTCATCATGCCAATTACCACTTTTGAATCCCCCAGACATTATATGCAATTAATTCCTTGATGACCTACCAGTTCTAATTCTTTCAAAATATAATATCTGTCCAGATCAGTAATAGAGTTCCCAGCCTCTGCTCTGTCCAGGTTTCCTTTTGCTGCCCAATCATATGTTGGACTGCAAAATCTCTTTAAATATTTAAATAAAGAGTCGAGGGAGTTCTAAATGAATATTTCATAAAGTTCAATACTTGCCAGTGTTCACAAATGCGGTAGAATCTAAGTGGGCTTGACAACGGGGAAAAACTCCATGATTAAGCATGCTACAGCCAGAGGAGTCTTGGGATGGCTGACCTTCCCGAGAAGAGAAGTCTTGCTTATGGGTGCAAGCCTGGAGGTGATGATTGATTCTATGTGATTTGTTTCTTAGTTTGAATTCAACTTTTTCACCTATATGAGCATTACTCTGATACCATTCAAATTCATGAGAAATGGTTCATTTTGATAAAATTTTCATGGGGATGGTTCATAATTCTCATGGGTGATGGTTAAGCTCATGAGAATTTGATCCTTTTGACAAAATATTCATGGGAGATGGGTTATGTATTAATGAGTTACTCTCCTTAGTAAAACCAAAAATGATATTTTAAAAGAAGAATTTAATTAGCCCAAACAAGAGTCCTTGGAGTATGCCGTTGTTACAATAGTTACTCTTATTTATCCACTGTTTTAAGCTGCAACTTTCATATGAATTTATTTCTCGTGCCTCACTACTTTTACTCTTTTTTGATTGTTGTTGCTCACAGTTTCCTTGAGGAGTAGAATCAATTTGTGTTTTACCCGATTAATGTTGCATTGTTCATTATAAAAAATGGCTTTATCGGATGTTCTGTACTTTCCATAGAATTACCGTGTAAATAAGCTGGAATAGTCTAGCGAAGAATGACTTACCTTTAATTGAGCTTGCGTAAGGTTTCGTCCAGCTTATGAAAATACTATCCACACTGAAAGGAGGATCAAGAGACGAAATGTAAATGCTGTCTAGAAGGTCCTTCCAGAGACCTCAAGTTATCTTACAGCGATGATCAAGATTCAATTGATTATTCCTCAGAATGTCCTAGGGAATACCTTGAAGGGCATATGGTTCCTATTTCATTTGAATTTCAGGCAGTTAAAGTTTTTTATGAGCTAGCAGCCAGAAGAATGCATTCACCTTTGGAAACAAAATTTGTGCACCATTTTGATTTTCAATCTACTTGGGGAAACCAAAGGGGAGGGAGTTCCACCTTTGACTCTGAGTAACGAAACTATTGTATACATATCCGAGATCAAATGTTTCCAAGGTCTCATGAGATCTGCGAATTTAAATAGAGCTGGCTGACCAAGGATATTAAGTTGTGCAGAAGGAAAGCTGGTAGACAAAGGAAGTCAGAACAGGATTTCAATCATGGAATCTTTGACTTGTTTTGTCGAGTTAGTCTGATATAGCTTTAACTCCTTTAACATGGAGACAGGTCAGGATATTTGAGTTCAGGGATATTTTTCAGTGACTGATTGCCTAGAATTTTATATTTTCTGTTCTGAATGGTTTTTTGAAAATAGGGATTCCAAGATAAATGGCTGAGTTTTTGAAAGTACTCCATATTGCTGAAGCTGTTGCCCAAAAGTTAACTGCATTTCAAAAGGGTCTTTCCATTCCAAGTAGTCAAACGTATTGCAAACTTCCACCCATTAGTTAGGAATTGTAATCAGATTTCACACTGGATTAGCTGTGAGATTTTTTCCTACATCCAGGAGGTTCTTGATCAGGCCTCCCTTGCTTGGAGGCAGCTTGAACTTTTCCCAGGATACTCACTGGAACTCTTTTCTGGATGAATGTTTTTCCACGACTATAAAAAGGTTCTTTTAACGCTTTCTCCAATCATTTGATAAATGGAGCAGGTGTAGATAAAATAGAATGCAAATAATTAGGAAAGATGGCTACAAAAAAGCTGACTTGATCAGGACCATTCTAGCACGGAGGTTCAAGGTTCAACCAAGTTGAGTTTCAGAAAGATAGCTTTTCTGTGATCTTGGTCAATATAGGATTCCAAGATGATGCCTTGTTGATCAAAACAGATTAGTGGCCATTACGAATTGCGACAATAGTAGGTCATTGGGGCTCAAAAGTACATCTAATGTCACTACATAGTGGGAGTGTAAAAGCAGCTCCACTAAAACAAGAACAAGGAAAGAGCTAAGTATTTAGCATAAAGAACTATAATAATGCATAAGAGGTGCGGAAATAAAGCTATGACAATTACAAAAAGAGCATGTCAAGGTGTGCTAGAATCAGAGGCCAAGACTGAGGGGGAGAGAGGGTGAAGAAGGCTCCTCCTGAGTCAGCGATCACGGTAGAGGGGCTGATAGACTTCTGATACTGGTGTCTGGAGAATACTCAGGGCTGAGGGGCCTGATTGTGTAAACTTGGGTTGACTTCTAGAGCAAGGTGGTCCGTTACTCCTAACATCCAAGGTCCAGGGGTTTAATCTTTGAAAGATAGGAGAAAACTTCTTGACTATTCCCAAACACAATATTTGAGAGATTCTGTTCATTATCTGTAGAGGTGTGTTTAGAGCAAAGCTGTTAAACTTCAAATTATTAGTCATACCCAATGTTCCACCAAGTTTTTGGGATGGGGGAGCAGGGAGATGCACAAGGGGGATGTGTGGGACCACCAAGTTTTAAGGAAATTCAAGGGGATGGGGGGTTGTCATGGTCCCCATCTCTAAATTATTTAAATAAAAATAATAGTGATAAAATCCCAACAATAACAATTCATCCTAGGCAAATTCATCATCGTGCAATTCAGTGGAAACGCTATGATCTTGCCATTCCCAAAATCCTGAAAACTGTTAACTCTGCTGAATTCTGAATGGGATTTGAAATTCTACTTTCTCCATATGAAGTCTGATGAGGATGGAACCGCTCTCAAACATTCTGAAACAGTTAATGGTAAAGTTAGCTAAATTAAATTCATCTGGATTTTTAAAAACAAAGTAGTGATTTAACCCATCAAAAGTGTTAGCCATGTCCAATTTTGTAACCAGGTTTCTTTGTTTTCTTTCTTAGTAGTAACTTGGGTGCATAGCTTCAATCTTGTTTACCACTACTAATCTTTTTGCCAGCAGCTTCATTAGATTCTTATACAGAGGGTTACATAAAGAGACGGGTATAGACTCTAAATTCAGAAAAAATGGAATAGACTCTAAATTCAGAAAATGGAAGAATTGTTTGCTTTTTGGAACTAGAGCATGGGAGGAGGAATTGGTTGCCCATCCCAGTTTTCTATTTGTTCTCAATTCTTCTATAAAGGCTAATATATCCTTCTTAGTTATGTGCTAAGTTCTTTTCTAGAATTTTGCTCAAACCATCTGGACCCTCGGCTTTATCCGAGTTCAACTAGAACACTATCTTCTTTTTTATGTTTTTTTCTTTTTATATTTACATTTTTTATTTTCTATAAAGATTTAATGGTCCAAATTTATGTGATATCATTCCTGAAGTAAAATTTGGATGCTTTCTATAAGTTTAACTATAACCACCTCCATATTGTAGCAAGTTTTTGTATAGAGTTGTTTGGTGTGTTGGTAAGCAGCATTTTGATTTTTAAAATTCTTTAATTGCTGAGCCATCTTCTTGAGTTATTTCTATATTGTTTTGCATTCTTCTTGCATTTGCCATCCCGTGGAAGAATCTGGTATTTTTATCTCTCCATTTTAACCAGGAACACCTAGACTTCGGTCCAAATCAAGTGATATAATTCCTGAAATAAAAGTGGGATGATTTCTAATAGTTTAACTAGAGCCTCCTCCCTATTATAGCAAGATTTTAGTATAGAGTTATTGGATATGTTGGTCAGCAGTTTTTTGGTTTTGGAGAAGTCTTTAAATTGCTGAGCCATCTTCTTGAGTCATTTCTATATTGTTTTACATTCTTCTTGCATTGCCATCCTACAGAAGAATCTAGTATTTTTTTCTTTACATTTTAATCCAGATACACCTAGAATTCAGTCCAAAATTAAGTGATATGATTCCCAAAGTAAAAGTGGAGCGTTTTCGAAAATTTTAACTAGAGCCTCCTCCAAAATACGGCAAGTTTTTGTATAAAGTTCTATGATATGTTGGTGAACAGCTTTTTGTTTTTTGAGAAGTCTTTAATTGCTGAGCCAGTTTTGCTAAGTTACCGGGATTCCAATACGGATTTAGATGCAGATCTGGATTCGAATATGAGTCCATCAGATTTTTGAAAGGCCAGGATTCAGATACGGAGGGGAATCAGCAGGTACAAACTACACACACACACAAAAGCAGGAAAAAGGCTACAATACTTATGGCTACTAATCTAAATTCTGTTGATACATTTAAATTTTAAAGACCCCAACATGTAACTGCATTTTTATGTGTAGACAAAATCTGGCCACCTGAAATAACCTGTTGGTGGTATGGGTACGTAAGGGGGGCAGAGTTCCACTCCTGTCAGATGCTTCTGAGTCTACGGCTATAAGCCTGTTTCCTTAATTTCAAGGAAGGCAAGCTCTTAGCCAATCAAAAGCAGAAAAACCTCATGACCAACACAATCAAACCAGTTAAAAGTTTAATCAAACCAACCAAGAAAATTATCAATGTAAACCAGAACTATCTGAAATGTATAAGCTAATTTAAGATATTAAATTAAATTAATTATTTCTTGAGAAAGGATAAAAACACATAAAAATGAAATGTAAAAACATTATTATGTAGTCTGATACATTGATTAACATTTAGGAAATAATTTTTCTGAGTAGAAGGGCTAGTAATAAATTGTTGCAATTCCAAACATAAACAAAAAATATAATCTAAAAGCATTTACAGCATTGAACTGCACTCTTTTTTTCATAGATGCTTATACATCCATTAAAATTCAAGAATAAAAACAATTTTCAACATTAACATATTCTCTTTTTTCTTACATTTTTAATTCAATTACATCACGGACTAATATCTTAAAAGGAGTTTTGCAATAGGTGTACATAGTTGAAATTAAATATTTTATTTCCCTTTGGTGCAAATGCGAAACAGTAAGTGGCCATTGAGTTGATGTGAACTAGGTAATTCTTTGCCAGAAGTGACATGCTGCACAAAGGCAAAACAGAAAGTGGTTATCAAGTCAACGGAGAAAGAGGTCATTATTTGACAGAAGTGACATGGCCCACTGTGGGAGTGACCTTTGGCATATTGAGATTCATTAAACATTATTATTCAAAGAGGATGATAGTTGATACGAGGATGAAATCTTTAGAGGAGAGATGCAACCATTAGTGTTTCAATTCGTATTGTTCACTTTTTATTTTTGTATCTTAAAAAAAAACCCAAAATTGCATGATCTGCAGATGAATCTCGGGATGTGTTTTACAGTGGAGGTATCCATTTTCATCTGCATACGTAACATTTATGAAACACAACCTGCATGGATCCAGGTGGATCCGAATCCAAATTCCAAATCTGGATCCAATTTGGGGATCCATGGATTCATCCCCCAAGGTTGACAGATCTAGTAACATGGCCATTTTCTTGAGTTATTTTTATATTGTTTTGCATTTTTCTTGCATTGGCCATCCTGTGGAAAAATCTGGTCTTGTTGTCTCTCCATCTTTACCAGATACACTTAGACGTCAGTCCACTGTGGTTTGCTTCATCCCCCAAGGTTGACAGATCTAGTAACATGGCCATTTTCTTGAGTTATTTTTATATTGGTTTTGCATTCTTCTTGCATTTGCCATCTTGTGGAAAAATCTGGTCTCGTTGTCTCTCCATTTTTACCAGATACACTTAGACGTCAGTCCACTGTGGTTTGCTTCTAATTTTTGTGCTTTGTATAGTTCTATTTTATTTTATTCCTCTTCCTTGATACCTGAATGGTCTAGGACCTAGAGTTGGGGTTCTTGTTATAGATAAGAGATGGGTCTATGATCTGAAGTGGCATTGAAAATGATCCCTGAAGCCAGAGGGATTCACTCTTCAAGGAGAGTCTCTTGGAGTAATTTTTTTTTTTTTCTAATCTTTATGCTAAAAAAGAGTTCCTCAATTTCATCGGTCCAAGCATACTTTCCCCTGTAAAGCTTCACATCTAGGATCCCCCAGGCTGATGTTATATCCTCTAGACTCTACAGCCAGCTTCAGCTCCAGCAGGTCTTGACATTCTCTCTGCTGTTTGTGCTTCTGTTTCAGCACCAATTTTTTTTTTTTTATTCACACCTTATTATTTTATATCATCTTTATTTAGCTTATGCTAGACACTTGGTTCTTTATCTTTTCTGCTCTCGGTTTTATTTTAGGAGTTCTTTATGCACTCCCCACAATGTACTTACATTGGATGTACCTACCTAGATTTTGGTCTCCAGGTTTTCTTCCAATTTTTGTGCTTTATACAGTTTTATACTGTATCCTCGACTTCTAAATTTTCCAAATTACTTTTGAAGTCTCCTTTAGTTTAGCAGTGCACTATTTTTTCTCTTGTGAAGGATTTGGAGAATTGGTTTTGGTCCAATGCTTTATATCTACCTTAAGTCTCTTGATGTTAATTTCCCTTGTGTAGGAGCCTGGGCCAAACCCTTCAAGTGATGCATTCCAAGATCTAGAAAAGAAATCTTCAAGGCCTTTCTGATAGAACCAGTCTGGACTCTGGATTGTACCTTGAATGGTCTGGAACCTATAGTTGGGGTTCTTGTTATAGATAATAGGATTGGTCTACAATTTTAAATGGTGTTGAAAATTATACCTGAAACCAGAGAGATTCTTTCTTCAAGGAGAGTTTCAGAGATAGATATCTTTCTAACCTTTGTGTTATAAAGAGATCCTCTATTTCATGTGAGTCCATGCATATTTTTCCCTTCAGGGCTTCAAATCTGCCAGCTCCCAGGCAGACATCATGTCCTTTACAGCCAGCTCCAGGTCCAGCAGGTCTTGATGTTCTCTATTCTGTTTTAGCTTCTGTTCCAGCATCGAAACTCTGGTATTTGCTGCACCGTATTTTATTTTATATATCCTCTTAGCTAGATATCTATCTTATGCTAGACACTTTGTTCTTTATCTCATGGTGCTTTTTAAGGATTCAAATATTATGCTTATGTATAGTATTATAGGTGACTGTTCTGGTTTGAAAATTCATACATACAGAGTGAAGGCAAATATTCAATGAAAACACATGTAATTTACTATTAAAATTGGTATTTTTTGGCTAATATTATCAATTTAATCATATATATGTAAAAAATAGGTGGATTTTAACCAAATGGGTGAATAGTATTTTTCAGAAAATGTCCAAAAAATAGCCAATTGACGAAATTGCTCACCTAAAAAATTCCTTTCTTATCTTCTCCGCCCTCAGTTTTGATTTAGGGGTTGCTTTGGCACTCTTGCATTGTACCTAAACTGGATGTACCCTTTAAGTCCCATTGACCTATTTTTATGGTTATTTGTTGGACACTAATAAATTATCTTATCTAATCATTTCTCGACATGGATCTGGTACAATATTGCCTCCTGATTTATCCTAGTTGTTGAGAATTTAAGTCTCCTATTATTCAATTTTCTGGGGGAAGTGGTCAACTGAATTCTGGAGAGTTTGCCAACATTCCTGTCTCTCTGGGAATATTTGGGGGTTATGCTTTTTCATTTGGAAGTGCTGGCCTGTGTATGGTTACTGGATATGATCTGTTATCCAACATCGAGGATCATGTTCAATCTAAGCTTATGATATCAGGATCCCAAAAAATTGCAAGCCCTCCTGAAGCTTCCCTGGCTTCTATATTCTTAGCCTGGCTCTTTTTCCAGATTTGTTCGTTGAAAGTAGAGCTTATTGTCTTTGTTTCTTGTAACAAAAGTACAGCTGGATTTTTTCTTTAAATAAAAACTTTAAATCATTGTGCCTAGTCTTACTGCTTATTCCTCTGCAGTTCCATGATAGGATTTTCATGGTCTACTTCATTTAGGCTTTGGTGTCATATACTTAAGGGATAGTTTTTGGACTGACCCTTGCCTTATTCTTGTTGTCTCCTTTCTATTTCCATATGTGTGCTTCTTCCTTTTGTTTTATGATTTTTTTGACTGTAGCTTTGCCTTCTTTGCTGGTTTGATGAATCCTAATTTGACTGAATTTTACTAGATTTGTCTTTTGTCACTGGTAGTGCCATGTGCCAGGATCTGGTCTTTCAAGAATGGGGTGTAATTCTTGACTCAGTATTGCCCAAATCTTCCTGTGCCCAGAATATTGTCGACACTTGCCAAGCTTTCTTTGAAGGTTATCCAAAATACTGAACACTTGCAAGTTTAAAATTACATGCAGAACATCTTTCAAAATGGGAATAAAAAACATTTAATCTTATCTTATAAAAACTAACATAAAGACAGAAAAAAACAGTCTCAGCAATAATGTTTTGTATTTGGGGAAACAGTTCAGTGGAGCATTCAGCACCTAGCAATAGGCACTTTTAAGTTTTACCCTAATGCCTATGAGATGACAAGGGATATTAATAGGTTTAAGGGGAAAATATGGCAACCGGCACCACTCCTAGCCTATTTGTTCAGCATGGAGAGAGCTATAACATCTGTAGACCTCAACAGAAGGGCATGCTGCAATATTTTGCTGGGTAACTTGTTGTTAAATTTGGACAACTAGGTCCAAACTCCATGTTCTGATGATCAGATTAAGAGGCAAATATTTTTGTTGGATTCCTCTTTCTGAGAGGTGTAAAATCCATATAAAAATAGTCTTAATCCGATGAGCAGAACTTATATTTTGAATTTATTATTCTTAATAAATTATATGTGCAAGGTCAGCCAGTTTTGTAATGTAGGCTCACATGCCCAACAGATGTGTCACACACCCTCATTGATGTATATATATACAGGAAAAGTTGGAGAGATAAAAACACAATTCAACTCACATCTTCCTCTCTCATCTTAGAGAATACGAGCTACCTGGAGGACGAATTCAGCCACACGTAAGAAGGACGAAGAGGACAGACAGTACGGATTTTCTGCAGCTAGGGTTTCTGCTGCTAGGGTTTTGCTGAAAGTTTGACTAGCGTTGACTTTGGTCAACCCTTGGTCCAATCAAGCTGAAAATTTGTGGGAAGTTCGATTTTTGAAGGCTGTACTACCTGGCACAAAAATCGAGGTCAAAGAGTTGACCGTTTTGCTGCTGCGTTGACTTTTAGCTTGCTGCCCCTGCGTTGACTTTTCAGGACAGCGTTGACTTTTGCAGGATTGACTTGGGTTGGAGGGTTGTTGTGACACATCTGGGCTGGCTGACCAAAGAAGACTTTGCTGGTTGAAGCATCCTGTTGACCGCCGAAACGAACACACACATTTTTCTTGTTTCTGATTTGTCTTCTGTAAGATCTGCTTATATGTTCTATCTACATTTTGCTTAATTACTTGTATGATTGCTGTGAGAAAAGTGAAATTGCTCTTAGCATAGAACATCTTCAAAATTTTACATAGGGCTTCTAAAGAAGTTGAGAGTTGCAGGTCTGATTCAAGAGGCTGAAAATCTGAAGGGTAGTCGAGATTCAAAGGAAAACAAGCAGTTTGACTAGTGTTGACTCAAGAAGGAAGAAGTTGATCTTAGAAGCCTTGTGGCTTGGTCTTGGAGTGGTTGGTAAGTCGAGGGTCTTTGGTCTTGCCTTGGTATTCATCACTTGAAGTTTCTATAAGAAGAAGAATTCGTTTGGGTTTTCCTCTCAAATTGGAGAGATTTTGGCCCTGGTTGATCGCCTACCTCTTTTGTCTCATCTCATTATTGTTTATGGTTTGGTAGCTGTTTGATGAAGAACACTATAATAATCTAAGTCAAAGAAGAACCTAATCTAAAGAAGTAAAAAGTATTCACAAGCAATTATCTTCAAAGAGAAATCACCTAATTATGCCCTAGATTCCGGGTTGAGACTAAGCTCTCCGATGTGGTTTTAGGTTGAGATGTGCTCTCTGATGTCATTCTGGATTGAGATAGGCTCTTTGATGTTGATGCGGGTTGTCGAATTGGCTCCCTGCTGATGTTTCCCAGGTAGTAGCATTGGGCTCCCCACTCGCAGTGATTTTGGGTGGTAGCAGTGGCTCCCTGATGAATAGAGGGTTGTAGAATGCACTCCCCTCTAATATCAAATTCTTATTCTTATAGATTCGAAAATGTTAAGCATATGAGTAGGGACAATAGCAGAGCTTGACTCAGAGCTTTCTAAAAAATTTTCCTACAATCTTCAAGATCAAAAGATAAGTATTTCATATTTTTTTCTTCTTGATTACTTTTAGTTTTTGTCAACCTCTTGCCTTTGTATCTTTTGCCTGGTTATAATCACGAAAGATATTACCAAGATTTTATGGACAATAAATGATAGTTATTAGGATTGGAGAAATAGCTTATCAGCTTCCAACACTTAACAGATGACAGGTTCAGATCAAGTCTGAAATCATAATTGATTGTCACCTTAAATTTAAAGATTGAGGAATATTAAAGAGATCTAATAGTAATATGGATACCAAAACTGCTGCACTCAGATATTATTGAAGAGACTCCCTGGGTAATAAGCACTTCTTACAACACTATCCAAATCTACCAAGGATTTGAGGCAAGCCTTTTAAAGAGTGGAGGGGATATTGTTCCACACCTCCCTTAATAATATAATAATAATAAGGTATAAATAATAAACATATTATATTTAGAGGCGACATAGGATGGGTCCCACAGACAAACACACACATATAAAGAGAGAGGGAATCATAATTGGAGACTGCTCTTCTTGAAAAAGCCATAACGCTCAAGATTGGGGGAAGTGGGACATTCATTGGTGATGGAAGGTGTCATGTAGAATAGAATGACATGTACATTGTTACGTGGATGTCCTTAGGATAGCGTATTCCATATTATAATGAAGGGAAGAAACAAGGCAAGAAAACTGATCGTAGAACTGCAGAAATGAATGGCTTGATTTCATCTGAAGGCACCTCTCAAAGTAGAGTGCATTGATACTACTCTTAAGTTTCTTCTAATGTATTATGTATATCATCAGATTTCAGACTTCACTCTTGCTCTCAAACTTGTGTTATTCAAAAGAATAGAAGATCCTTAGATGAGACCTAACAAAATGAATATTTTCTTTCAGCACATGTACATTCACTGTTCAGTGCATCCAGAAAATTCTACACTTCATGTTGCTTCTTGTCAGGATAACAAAATTTTTAAAGGAACTTACTTTCATGATGCATTCTTTCAAGCAATGATCTGATTTTGGGTGATTCAATTTATGGGAGAGTTGTTGCAGAAAACTAAATAGATCAAGATTTAGCAAGTCCCATGTAGTAGTTTTTCTTTTTCCTTGCTTCCAGGTCACTTGGAGATGCTTTTGACATACACTAAGTGCATTCTAAGGTGCATCAAAATTTTCATCTTTGTTTTGTTTCAGAAGCAAGTATTTATATGAAAATTGTTTTGAAATTTGTGGCCACTGGCAATAATATCTGAGTGCAGCAGTTTTGTGAAATGAATTATAATTAGCATATCAATTCCTGACAAGGTACATTCGATCTATTAATTACGAACTTATATTGTTGGAATTATCCTACACAGATTTTCCCACTCCCTTTTTATCGTATTAAAACAATAAATACCATTTTTTGTGTGCCTCTTACGCAATGTTGTGTTTTTTGACATGAAGCTATTTCGAAGCTGAGACATCCATTTTTTTTTTTCTATTGCTGCAACTAGATTGTAATTATTTTACTAAAATTTGAAAGGTTTGGTTGGTTTGTCCTGTCTGCAAGGTGTACTAATATTGAATGGTGATGGTAGGGAGTTGTGGACATCCTGCAGAAGTATCCAGTGCCAGAATGTGACATTTGGTTTATCAAGTTTTCATGCGATTTCCACTATAATTCTATGGCAGTTGGTAAGGCAGTCCAGTCCATGGAACATTCAACTATTTAAGCACACATTAAAGATCTTTCTTACTCATCACTGCTGCTGGTTTTTCTTTTCTGTTGCCTCTGCAAAATGAGCAATAATCATCTTCCTTATCTTGCTAATCAAAATTGGTTGATCGGAATTCACACTAACAAGTTGAGAGTAAAGCATGACTGTATGTTCTCTATCAATGTATGTTAGGTCTGTCATAGTGAGTTCAACGATTGGATAAATTTTATTTGATAGTAGATACTATTTCCGATGAAGCTTGGGATTGAGTTTAGCATCTGAAAATGGTAGTGAAAATTAGAAGCTTAAGTTGGGATTTGACAATGAAATTAGGATTTCATGGTTTGAAAAGTGAGTGTGACTTATGATGCCACTCTTATTCCTTTCTTTTTAAACAATTTTGCTTCCTGATTGAACTGTTTGTCACTTTTCACTTGTTCCATTCTTGGATGAATGATTGTGCAGCCCATGCTAGTGCTAAATACAGTAGTTTCAAACTTTCAATGGCGATACAAAAGATTTAGATCAGCTGACTTCACAAGCTTCTTTGTGTCAGGCCTAAATACAGTAGTTTGAAACTTTCAATGGCGATACAAAAGATTTAGATGAGCTGACGTAACAAGCTTCTTTGTGTCAGGCAACAGGGAAGGAAAAGTTTATGTTTGGGAATTACAGTCAAGCCCTCCTAATTTAATTGCCAGGTGGAGTTCTTAAATCTCAGGATATTCGTTATATCTACTGCTTATTCACATTCCTAGTAAGATTTAAGATCCATCATTTTTTTAAATTTGTAGATTGTTTAAGGTAGAATTTTTCATGAATATTTGTGGTGATATCCTGATTGCTTTAAAACAGGTTATCACATGCACATTGCAAAAATCCTATTAGACAGACAGCTATATCTCATGATGGAAGGTTTGCCGCTTTCCTAATATCATAGGGAGAAGACTTGTTTGGTTGCTTCCCCTTCCCATTGCTTGCTGCAATTGTTTTGATTTTCTGTCTTGCACAACCGTGTCTAAATTGTTTTTTATATCCATGAATAAGAATTGGCCTTGCTAATGTACATGCTTACTAATTATTGTTTTACCTCCTTTGAGGAGCACAGTACCATTCTCTGCTGCTGTGACGATGGTAGTATGTGGCGCTGGGACGTGGTTCAGTAAAATCAGCAATTTCCTTGCTGAATGTGCATTCGTATATGTTTCAGATATTTACACCTGCACACTAATGACTTTGATTGTTATTAGCTTCTGGTTGATGTTGTGGAAAATCCTGGCTTTAGCCAAACTTTTTGTTTTGCCAGAATAGTCAACAGAGTTTTCTGTTTGCTAGAATACAGCATGCCCATTTTTATAAAGCTACACTTTGCGGGACATTTGAAACTAGTATGCTCCCCAGGGCCTTGTGTTCATAAAGATGCCTTCAATGATTCAGTTGTTATTATCATCTTTAATGGAGGCAATGGTCTATTCACATCAGATAGTTGATGGCCACATGAGTTGTTTATACAAGTCGTTGTTTTATGAGAGAACCTTCTTCAGATGAATTAAAGGTATCAATATAACTATCTCAGTAATTTGAAAAACCTAGGATGTTGTTCTGGCATGCTTTCTCTCTTTGTTTTTTTTCTTTTCTCATCAGTATGTGCAGACATAGCTATAAATATTTTAGTGGCGATCTGTTTATTTGTGATTATCCTTTTTCATATCCATCTTCACATTTGTTAAAGCACATACCTCCGAGAGTTGAGGAAGATATACATAATCCACCCATTTGAGAATGTCAGAATTGCCAGCAATGTCTATTTGCAATGTTCTAAATTGTATGTTACAGTTTTCATGGCTTTTTTATGTTGATTTTTTTTTTTTTCTATTTGATATAGATTCTAGAAGCATACAATCTTATTTGATCCTTTTCCCCAAGGACAAGAGTCTAATAATTGAAATTTCCTTTAAAGGGAGCCTTGACATGACTTACCAATTATTTTGCATCACTCTTCAATCCAAGCATTCTTAATACATATATTATTTACTATAGGATGTTTTTCTGAAGTTATAAAATTGTATGAGATGATTTTGTTTAATGACATAAAATTGAAATAACCACTGGATGCACCAAAAAGAAAGGTTCTGTCATTCTATGCCTTCACTTCAGAAAATGGCAAATTAGTTGGATATAGTATCATTTGACGCAGAGTGCATTGGATTTTTGCCAGTATATACATTCATAACTTCTGATAATTTATTTTCAAAAGTAGGATTCAGGTGAATCCACTAAATTCAATGGGTTAAGTCATTAATTCAAGTGCCCCAAAGTCCTTAAAGAACAGGAATTTTCTTTTGGAATCTGCGTCACTAAAGTTTTCAAAACTCTAATCACAAGGGAGTCACATTTGTGTAAGAAGTCCTGGTTGAGAAATTACTTTGTTTGTATTGTATTGTTAAAGCTTTGAGCCTGGCATAAATTTCTTAAATAAGCATGCAATTTTTAGACAACAATATTAGAAGATCAGGAAACCAGGAAACATGGACGTATTCAAAGTTTAAAATTATATATTTAAAAAAGAAAAGGAAAACTGTCATGCATTTTTTAAATGACAACATCAGAGGTTCATAAAACCAGGAAACATATATATATATAACGTAAAAAGGCGTTTTAAAATTGGTTGACATAAAAGATAAATGTTTTTAAAGGTTAGCTGCATGAATCTTGCAACTCCAAGGTTCCAGCAACGCACTTCTTTTCTTTTAACTGGTATTTCATAACCTTTAGATATCTATGGATATTAAATTTTATATGCAGAGAGATTGAAATATGTAGTTCTCAGACAAGTGCTGATTTACTATGTAATATGAATGTATCATGGTCTAATGCAAGTTTCTCGTACAGATTTTGTGAGCCATCCAACGGTTTAGAGTGGCGTCTTAAAATTGGTTGACATAAAATTGACATAAAAGATAAGATGTTTTTAAAGGTTAGCTGTATGAATCTTGCAACTCGAAGGTTTAGAGTGGCGTCTTAAAATTGGTTGACATAAAAGATAAGATGTTTTCAAAGGTTAGCTGTATGAATCTTGCAACTCCAAGGTTCCAGCAACGCACTTCTTTTCTCTTTTAAAAGATATTTCTCGACCTTTAGATATCTATGGATATTAAATTTTATTTCTCAACCTTTAGATATCTATGGATATTAAATTTTATATGCAGATAGATTAAAATATGTAGTTCTCAGACAATAGCTGATTTACTATGTAATATGAATATATCATGGTCTGATTTACTATGTAATATGAATATATCATGGTCAAATGCAAGTTTGTTGTACAGATTTTGTGAGCCATACAACGGTTTAGAGTCCAGAAATTTTTGGGAGCCAAAAATGTGTATTAGTGAAGCAAATAATTAACTCTGCAGAAGGCCCTAGCTTAAATACAGCCTAGGTGCCATTACATGAGGGGGCATGATCTTTGATCGTGCGCTTCAGTTTAGAAATTAAATTAAATTAATTTATACATAACATTGTTTTCTTCTTGAATGAATGCTTTGTCCTCAAAGCATAGGTAATGAAAGATGTTGCTGATGAAATGCTTCGGTCTCGCAACAAGCTTTTTCTGGTAGGTCGTTTCACTGATTGCAACATCTTTTCCCTGACCATGGTGACTCTTGGTTCTAAATTGATCTTCCCTTCGTCATCTAATGTCGGAAGTGTTGTCTGTGCTCCCTGGTGTTTTCCAAGTGCTTTTTTAAGGCAAAATACATGGAAGACGTTTTGAACGTGACTTTTATCAGGAAGGCTTAAGTTGTATGCTACTTGGCTGATATTTTTGTTAATCTAGGATGGTCCATAGAACTTTGGTGCCAATTTGTTTTTTCCCTTTTGTTTTAAAGACCATTGCGGGCAAGGCTAAAGTTTAATAAATATCCTTTCTCCAATCGTAAATTCTCTCTCTAATCTATTTCGATCAAGTTGCTACTTCATACGATTTTTTGCAATATTTAGATTTTCCTTCAGTGTTTGGAAGATTTTTTGGGTTTTTTCTAATTGATTTTAATTGATGGAAGTTTTGTTTCAATAATGACAAGGTCCTTCCATTTAGGAAGTTCATAACCGTATGAATCTTGAAATGGGGTCATTTTCGCTGAAGTGTGGTAAGATGAATTATACCACCATTTGCGGAGGTGTAATCATTGAGCCCACTTATTTTATTTGTTTGTTGCATAACAATATAGATAGGTTTCTAAACATTTATTGACAACTTCTGTTTGGGGATGGTATGTTGAACTCATTTTGAGGTATGTTTTTATATGTTTGAAAAATTCTTTCCGGAAATTGCCTTTGAATTTGGTGTCTCTATCGCTAACGATGACTTTGGGAAACCCATATGGTTTGTAGACATTCTTGTAAAATATCTCAGTAATTTGTTTTGCTAAGTTTGAGTTTTTCATTCCTATGAAGTGAACATACTTGGCGACTCTGTTAATTACTATGAGGTTTTTTTCTTTGCCATTTGACATGGGTAACTCCGCGATATTTCTTTCCACTTTTGGTTTGAAATATTTAAGGGATGGAATAGTCTGAGGGTCATAATGTTCTCATTTTTATTTTTTTGGCATTGATCACACTCTGTTATATATTTTTGAATATCATTATTCATTCATTTCGAGTAATATGATTGATGTGTGTTATAGTCGGTTTTAAAGAAACCTACATGTTCTGCTAATAGTGAATCATGAGACTCCTTGAGAACTTTGGATTTAAATTTGGAATTTGGGCTCAGGGAAATTCTTCCTTTATATCACAAAATACCGTTTTTTTATTCAAATTTTGAATTCCGAGGGGGATTATTGATTATAGCACATTTCTAGATCATTTGCATACTCACTTCAAATTTCGTTAAGCCATTTTGGAACTACAATTGAAATGGCAAGTAATGACGATTCTTCATCTTTCCTAGAAAAAGCATCTACTACTACGTTGTTTTTCCCTTTCTTATGTAATATATCCATGTCGAAGGTGACAATTTTTTCGATCCATTTTTGTTGTTCTGTAAAGAGTGTTTTCGGTTGGAGGAGGTGCGAAAGACTATTATGGTTTGTTTGTATTAAGAACTTATTTACCAAAAGATATTGCCTCCACTTGGCTAATGCATGCATAATGGTGAGCATTGCCTTGTTATATGTAGACTTGAGATATTCTCATTTGTTGAGCTTCTTGCTTTCAAATGCTATTGGATGACTATCTTGCATTAATACTGCTCCTATGCCAAAACATGAAGTGTCGCATTCAAAGTCTTTGAAATGTATGGAGTTACTAATACATGTACTTTGGACATAATTTCCTTGAAGTCGTGAAAACACTTTTTTGCCTTATCATCCCATTGAAAATAGTTCTTTTCAAAAGATTTGTTAAGGGTGCAGATTCATGAACGTAGTTTTGAATAAACCTTCGATAGTATCTGGTCAACCCTAAGAATCCTCTTAATTTTTGGATGTTAACTAGTACGAGCCATTCTTTTATAGCTTTGATCTTATTAGGATCTACTTTTACTCCTTTGGATATTATGTGTTCAAGGTACTCTATGTCTTCCTTTTCAAAGGTGTACTTAGATATCTTTGCATAAAACTAATGTTCTTCTAATATAGTGAGAACTTGCTCTAGATGTTGTAGATGCTCTTTCCATGTTTTATTATAGATTAAAATATCATAAAAATACACTAATACAAACTTCCTTAGATATGGATGTTATACCTCATTCATTGTGGCCTGGAAGGTTGTTGGAGTGTTAGTTAATCTGAAGGGCATTACCTATAATTCATAATGATCTTCATGTGTTTGAAAGACAGTTTTCGCTGCCCTCTAGCCTTATTATGATTTGATAGTATTTGGATCTCAAGTCCAATTTTGAAAAATATTGGGCTACATGAAGCTCACCTAACATTTCATCTATAAAGGGAATTAGAAACTTGTTCTTAATCAGTTAGAAACTTGTTCTTAATCATTATCTTGTTCATCTTTCGAGAATCAACGCATAGTCCAAATGATCCATCCTTCTTTCGTACTAGAACCACCAAAGCAATGTAAGGGCTTTTACTTTTTGTGATGATACGACACTTTAAAAGATCTTGGACTAGTTTTTTGTTTCAGTTTTTTGATGTTGTGGATATCTACACAGCTTGGTGTTGACATGGTTTGACCCTAATTTGACTTCGATTATGTGCTCAATTTCTCTCTTAAGAGGTGTCTTTAGTGGAAGATTTGGGAACACGTTTTTGTGTTTTGAATCAGTTCTTGAACTTTAGGTGGTAGTTTTTGAATTTCAGGCAGTTCTTTGCTAACTAATTTTGAAGTAGACATTTCCATTTGATGACATTGCACTACATATGCTGGTACTCCTTTTTAGATCAACTTCATCATTTGGTAGGATGATACAATTTGATTTCGAGGAAGTTGAAAACCATACAAAATGTAATTATGCCTCTTCCATCTTAACTTCATAAATTGCTTTTGATGGTTGGCAGAGTAAGTGCCTAGGTTTTGTAGCCATTGGATACCTAGGACCACATCCACTCCTCCCAACGACACTGTGTAGAATGGAGATTCTTTGCTAATTAATTTTGAAGTAGACATTTCCATTTGATGACACTGCACTACATATGCTGGTGCTCCTTTTCAGATCAACTTCATCATTTGGTAGGATGATACAATTTGATTTTGAGGAGGTTGAAAACCATACAACTTGTAATTATGCCTCTTCCATCTTAACTTCATAAATTGCTTTTGATGGTTGGCAGGGTGAGAGCCTAGGTTTTGTAGCCATTGGATACCATTGGTTGCTCTTTTTGATATGTCCTTTAACTTTAATGTTTAGGGTTCAGATATACCTGTCATCGTTGATAATGACACTTGCAAAATATTCTTGCTATCTGATTCTGGCGGAAATTTGCGGAAAATCTTCAACTTCTATGTCTGATTCTTCACTATCTGGATCATTGGTTACTTCATATCTATACAAGTTCTCAGTCTCTTTTCCTTTAACACATTTATGTTTTGAATCCCATTTTTCGCCACAACGTTTGCACTTACACTCTTTTATTATTTTCACTTCCAAATTAGTTTTTCCTCCTTCACGTAGTTGTGGTGGAAGATACTTTCTATTCTCCATGTTAGAAGTTTGGGGAAATATTCGTCTCGAATATACTCTTTCAACTTTTGGCAGCTGTATTCTTCAGAGCTTCTTTTCTATGACTTTTGTTTTTTGTTTTGCTTCTTCTATAGAGGTGATTCCATGAAGTTTAAGCTCATCCTAGAGATGTGGTTTTTAGTCCTGTGAGGGTTTCTCTTTTTGATATGTCCTTTTAACTTTAATGGCTGGGGTTGAGATATACCTGTCATCGCTGACAATGACACTTGCAAAATATTCTTACTATCTGATTCTGGAGAAAATTGCGGAGAATCTTCAACTTCTATGTCTGATTCTTCACTATCTGAATCATTGGTTCATTCATATCTATACAAGTTCTCGGTCTCTTTTCCGTTAACACATTTATGTTTAGAATCCCATTTTTCGCCACAATGTTTACACTTACCCTCTTTTATTATTTTCACTTCCAAATTAGCATTTCCTTCTTCACGTAGTTGTGGTGGAAGATATTTGTATTCTCCATGTTAGAAGTTCGGGGAAATATTCGTCTCGAATATACTCTTTCAACTTTTGGCAGTGGTATTCTTCTGAGCTTCTTTTCTGTGACTTTTGTTTTTTGTTTTGCTTCTTCTATAAAGGTGATGCCATGAAGTTTAAGCTCATCCTAGAGATGTGGTTTAAGTCTTGTGATGTATGATTGAATAAGACGTGTTTCTGATAACCCAGGTACTCGTGTAGCTAGAGTTTCCTATTATCTAGTATATTCATCCACATCTCTTTTTGGTTGTAGCTTGGTGAGTGTCAAGAATAACTCTTCTTCTTTGATGCCTTGGAACCTCTTAAAGAAAGCATTTCTAATTTTTCTCTAGTTGATAGCATGTGTTGTTTTCTTCAACCACATATACCTATTATATGCTTCACCTTCCATTTGCATGGATGCATGCTTGATTTTTTTCATTGTCGTTGTCATTATCGTAAATTTTGAAATATTCGTCTGCTTTATTGAACCATGCAACACTGTGTTTTTTGTTACCATCAAATTTGGTGTTATCACTTAAGACTACAAGCTCACCTATGTACAAAGATCCATATAAAATTTTTTGGTTCAAGTCAATAGGTTTTTAGGTGTATTACTTTAAAATCAGTTTTTCCAAAGGTATTGATGTAGGTCCTTGTAAAAAACCGTTAGTTTCCATCTCTCATAGCATATCTAGTCTTGATTACATCATTCTGACTTTGCACAGTTTCGTAGCATAATATGATTGGCCAGTTTAGCTGCGCAATCATTTTCCACCATTCCTGAGCAGCCCTTAGTACATGGTTTTGTGACAACATTCGGAAAGCTCAAATTTTTCTCTTTGTTGATATGTAGCAATCGGTGGAATGAAGAAGGGATATTGGGTTGAGCGCTGCATATTTTGAAAATTCTCTTACTATTTTGTGGATTGGGTATGGAAGATGCTTTTGGAGATTCAAGGGTACGGTGTGAGTCTGAAGAGTTTGATGTGTTTGAAGGATCTGGGTGTTGAGTAGCTTCATTATTCTAGGGTAGTTGATCAATTGTCTTTTTCAACTTTCCACAGATAGAGTTCAGCGTTGCCATTGCTTCATTATGAGCCACCATTGCTTCATTATGATTTCGATCAACCTTATTAGAAAGGGTTGCATGTTCCATTTTAAATTTGTTATGATTTTTCTCCAGTTGATTCTCTATTCTCCTTGTTATGCCTTCAAGCTCTTTAATTTCTTCGGCATGTTCGGTCACCTTATTCTCAAGGTCTATCAATTTTTTACTAAAGTCGCTCATTGACATTGACGACATTGATTGAGTGTTTAGTGATGTATATTTATCCAACTTGTTTTTTTAAATAAACTTGAACCTATTTTTTTTCCTTTCAACATGATTTAATTAACTATATATATAACTATATAATTAATCATAATATAATTAACTATATAATTAAATTATTATATTTAATTAAATAACTTCACCATATAAGTATTAGTACTTTGAATTATTAAAATGTGGCTTTAATTAACCACAAATCATATGAATCGTGAGGGGACAATGAGATCAACGTACATGGTGCGAGGAGGTGTGATAGTTTGGAAGGGTTGGCTGGGAAGGAGACAAGATGTCGATGGATGCTAGAATGGTCAGATTGGTCCATGGAAGAAGCAAAACATATTTGAAGGGCATTATGCAACCACGCCAGAAGATTGCACAGGCATGATAGTCGATGGTGGACAAGCTGAGCACAATGCCGGGAATGGCTTGCAAACCAGGCTTGTAACGATGGCATAGTTGGTGGGATAAGGAAATATGGTGGAGATATAGTCAGTAGATGATGATGAACAATGATGGTTGCGAGGACATACATTGAACAACGATAGCAACGAATCAGACAATGGAATTTGAGGGAAACAAAATGGATCGTTAACAGATTGTGCAACATTTTCTTGGGAATCGTAACTGTGCTCTAATACCAGATAGAGAAGATAATTAACTCTGTAATTGATAGATACAAATATATTTATTTATTAAGAATGGAATGATGCCTTACAATGGCAGAAAAACCTGATTTAAATATAGCTTAGGTCCCATTACATGAGGGGGCATGATCTTTGATCGTGCCCCTTCGTTTAGAAATTAAATTAAATTAATTTGTACATAACAATTAGCAACCATTGAAAGTGAGAATTATCACCATAATGAATCTTTGACAGTTTGCTTATACTTAGCTGATATGTTTCCTAGATCATATTTGTTAATACTACTTAGTAGTATCCCCGTAACAAATTAGTATCCTTGTTATATTTTAAATTTATTGGGCTTTACCCATGAGTATGGCCACATTAAATTGCTTATTCTTTTGGGATCTAACATTACCTTAATTATTCTCCCTCGATACACTACATTCCATTTCTTTACACATGTTTTATGTCTTAGTTATATAATAAAAATCTATTAAATAATGTACCATGGCCACATGATGTTATTATCATCCCTAGATATGTCATTTTCCATCTCCTTGCACATGTTTCATTTTGGAAACAAAGTGTAAGCCATATGATAAGACCTAGTAAGTGATGCAATTCATTAATACGAAGCATACACATCCACCTCTTCTAGTGATATTGGGGATAAGGTCCAAATTTTTCCTTGTCACATTGATACTGACTATTGTTGCTTCTGTAGTTCCACGCTGTTAATGTGCTTCCATGATTCCATGTTAGTGCATCGCTAGGCTATTGAACTAGCAGTGGGAATAGGTTATATAAAAGTAGGCCTATGGAGTGTTTTGTATGTCACAACATGGGACAACCTATTTATAAATTTGCAAACAAAATGAAGACAATTTTTTTTCCTTTTGCTAGAATGCCACTTGTTATGATTTGTGTAAAATTGGATACACATTTCAAAATAACAAAATAGATAGATAATACTTTTAATGTAAGGTAATATCATAAATTACTTATGGAAGTGATCATTTGAAGAATTGGAGATGCACTTCAAAATATAATTGAATGAAATACAATGGATAGAATATACTATTAAGGTGAGTTAAGGCCGTTAATTACTTCTTATAGAAAAAAATTATTCCATGCTGTGCTTGTTACAACACATTATCCAACATGCGCAATACACTAAAATGTGTATTCATGGTGGCCTATACCAACTATCCCTTATTATTGCATTTATTACCTACCAACTATTTAGTGGACTTTATTTAATTGGTATGTTCACATTACATTAATTAACGAATTATGCAAACTACTTTGAAGGTCTTATTCTATGACCATGGTCACATTACATTAATTATCATCCTTGGATGTTCAACATTACATTAATTATGCCCCTTGTGTACCTCCCTAGTTATATTAGAACCCACTCAATGTAGTGTCATGCTAAGTCTTGTAAAGATAAATAGTCAGGTGCATTGTTGATGTGTTTTGGGAAACTTTGACATTTTCCCATCCTTTCTATTTGTTTCCCATGGTTTCACTTACATTGTCTAAAGAAGGTGTTTCCACTAATTCAACAAATACCTTTATCATTTCCAACTTGTTTCCATGTGACAAGTTCCCCCTAAGAATTAACACTATCTAGTTTAGATGATGAAGGGAATTGTTTTAATCTTAATCCATGTCTTTTAGTTGGTCACTATTAACTTTAGGCTTCATATTTGATAGTCGATTTGGTATCCCAACAATTTTTATTCTAGCCTCAATTTGGTAAAATCAAAGGGCAAACTAATTGTTTGGGTGGGTTGAAATTGTTTTTATTGTTAACCTTGGTATTGTAAATTCAACTCCTATGGAAGACCATGCAAGTTTTGGGATCCTTGAGGTTGTTGAAGCCTCATGGGTGTTGTGATCCTCAAAAGATTTACAAATGATTCATAAAGATCATATCCAACAAATGAATAAAATTCTTCCTTACTTCATTAAATCATAACTTTTAAGGAAGGGTAAACCATACAATATTCCTTTTATGGAAATATAAATTTATTTGCACTTGTATTTTTCTAGGGGGCAACATTTAAATGAAAAATGCTCAAATATAGTAACAATTTTGATTATATGGAGGACCTAATCCTTATTTATAACAAACCAACAAATAATAACTTTAAACACTATTGTCCTAATAAATGAGCCATATTACAGTTATTGCATGATAACTACGTAGCTTGTCTTATTCAATAATAACCAATATAATGAACCTTGTCCATATTACATTAAATGACCACCATACTTACTCTAACTGGTATTTAGGTTCCCATTGCATTAGTAGGGGGACCCCACCAATTCCACTTTGAGAAAAGTAGCTCTCATTGCTTGTATCTATGATGTACGTCATGAACTAAGGTTCAATGTTTAGATTTTTATCTTAATGTTGAGAGTGAAGTAGTTAAAGATGTATGTCCACAAGGGTCCCTTCCATAAGTTAGGGTCCTATGTATGGGGGCTTCACTCCATGTTGAGAATGAAGTCGTTTAGGAATCAAATCCATAAGCTTGGATTTGAGGCACTATTTTTCTCATTAACCAAGAAGTGAGGACATAAGTTTGGGCCCCATGTATGAGTGCACATGCTGGGTCTCCACAAATGATACTTTAAATTCATTAATCGCTGAATGTTTCTCTAAAGATGCTCACCATGGTCATGTGGATTGCAATATCTTTATGCCAAGATACCATGACATTTTGTAGCCAACATATCATCTATGTAGTTACAAAATGTTATTGTGGATTTGGAGAGAGCGTTGCAAATTAAGTATTGATATACATAACTTGCTCATAAATTTTATCAATGAAGCTAAAAGTAGATCTCTTCCTAGAAATGATAACTTACATATACCATTCCTTGCAAGCCTCCTCTATAACTCACCAGTGAGATATATCAGTTGCATACTCCTCTTCAATATGCCTTTGGATTGTTTCACATGCTTCATATAGTTTTTGTATTCGATTATCTAGTAGTAGTTGTGTACAAACAACAAAGTTTTGAATAATGTTGGGTAACTTAGAAAATATTCAACTTCAAGCAACCACTTCTTGTGATCTTGATATTCCATAAAAAATTCAAGAAATCTTCCATGAGTGGCTTCTTCCACATAATTTTCATGTAACCCTAGATATCCTTCAATGATAAGGTTGGTACATCCACGATAAGTGCAATATTCTTCTTTGAAAGCATGAGAGATATGGTTTTGAAACTTTTATTAGAGAATCTTAAACTTGGTGGATCTCTTTTGTGTGGCTAGGGTACACCCAAAATGTGATTATGCTAGGCTTATGAGGTTGCAATGTAAAGTGATTGAACTTCCTCATTACTACTTAGACACGGTATAATATGAATTGCTCTTTCACCACTGGGGTACAACCATATTGTGTTTATGCTAGGCTTATGAGGTTTCAATGTAAATCATTGTAACTTCCTCAATGCTACTTAGACGTCGTATAATATGAATTGCTATTTCACCACTCAACTTTGGTCTAACTTTGATCTAGGTACCTATTAAAAATTCATTACTTTGCAATACCCAAATAAATTTGCAAACATGACAAATATTTAATTCCATTAGAGGGTATATAGTTGTCGCGAGAATTAATGATACCACTAATAATGTTGATAATGTGGCAAGGCATACATAACCATTAATGGATGATAACTCAATTGAATTGGGTAAAGTGTAGGAAGGTTGACATTTATATGGTTGTATTAAGGTGAGCAGCAATGAAGTTGAAAAAATTATGCTCATTCTCAAGGAAAGAGGGAATGTAACTAGCATGAGGATGTGCTTTAGTTTGCTAGGGTAATCTCCTTGTTTATTATGGCTATGGGTCCCATAACTATTAGATCTTTATTCTCTATCGTAAATTCCATTAGGTATACATCTAAACAATGATATTGTGTAGTGCATAACATGATGCTAACTCGTTCTTGTTGCTTGCAGAGGTTGGAGAGCACCCACGTTCATCAGAGAGATATATCTAGAGCAAAGAATTATTTGACATTTTCATTTTTCTTTTTTAGGCCTACTAGCTACCTCATTGAGGTTTTCAACCAGTAGGTCTACCTAGGCACCTTAAAGGAGGGTTTCACCTAGGATCTTTTTCCTTTTTTTTTTCTTATCTTTTTATCTTTTTAATTTTTCCTCTTTTTTTCAAACCAATCACCGTCTCATAGAGGTTTTCAATCAATGAGCCAATCTAAGGTGCCTCAAAGGAGGTTTTCATTTGAGATTTTATTTTTTAATTTTCCTTTCCTCTTTTTTTTTTTTTGTTCCTCTATACTACTCTACTTGAAAAAAATAAAATCTCTTTCAAGAATATAAATATTTCTAATGGAGCCATGTGCATAACAAGATGACATATAGAATCACATGTAGGCTCGAAACATATGCTTTGTCATGTACCTAAATATGAGAGACCAACTGCTTTGACTTTGATAATGCCAAACATTGTTGAAGAGGGTGGTGCCCCTACTTAGTGATTGTCAAGAACCAAAGCTCAATATATCTATGATGCCCTTGGTTCACTTTCTCATCTGGATCATTCTTCATGTCTTCTTTTTCCATGCCATTCAAATCTTCTACTATTTTTTGATTAGGCCCTTGAACACATAAATGATATGATGATAAGAATTGTAGAAATTCTTCAATCTTAGGCTCCAATGGCCGCTCTCCATCAAATTTGGTCCCTGATTTTTTAGTCTCCCATGGATCTTCTTCTTTTAGATGTTGTTCCTCAACAAGAGTAAGAAAATTTATTCTTTGCAATACTCTTTTCGATCCAAGATGAATACCATTTGAATCAAGAGGATTTTTTTGGAGATTTTGTATCTCAACATTGTAAGTGGGCTGAGTTATTTATTGAATGGGTTTGGAAATGTTGAAGAAAGTGTAACTAGGTTCAATCTTCATAATGACATGTAATTATGACTAATGTAAATGATGTAATAAAGAGAACGAAAATATTTTGTATGCCTTGCTACATGGGTTTCATGAGAAAGACGCATATTTGTTAGTGGCTCCCATTGAGAGCCTTAGGATTTATTATTGTGTCAAAGAGTCAATGTCATATGAATAGGCTCTTCTTGAGCATGTGAAAAATATGAGTCTATTTCTGAACATCCCTCCAAATGACAAGCACAATCCTCATCGTCATGTCGGCTTCAAGTAAAGATAAGACCTTCATGTCAACTTACAGTTAAAATACACATCTCTTTGCTGGACCAACTACTATAAATACCCAGCTAGGGTCTTCGCTAAAGTGCAGGTACATAGCTTGGATTCTTTGCAATTTTCAAATGGGTACAGGTTCTGAGATTTGCGTTACAGGAGGATAGAAAAATCATATGCCTTTGGAACTTCGAAGGGTAATTTCAGTGAGTAATTACATCTCAAGAATTCATAAATCTCAAAGAATTCTATCATGCATCTCTGTTCTTCATATGAGCATCACAAGATGAAGTTTCTTGGCCTCCTTATAGTCCTAACGATTGCAGTCTCGACCTCATTGACGATCATAGTCTCGACCGACCAATACGGTGATCTCTAAAGCAACCTTACAGTCTTGGAATACTTGTGAAGAGGAGGATATTGAAGTGACACTCTCTGTCTCAACATGCATTCTGGAGGCAATCATGATCTTGATATAGTTGTAATCATGATATTAGTCATGATCTTGATGAAGACGTAGTTTCAAGGTTATGATCTTGATGAATATCTTGGTGAAACTCTCATACATATATATAAATATCTCAGTATAGAGATCTCGTTGTCATGGAGAATGTCTCAATGAAGGAGCAACATTGATCTCAGTGAAACTGCAACAATGATCTAGATGGAGGTGCAACAATAATGACCTCAATGATGCATTAATGATGAAATCGGTTTAGCAGCAATGATGATGATGATCTCAATAGTGACAAGGAAGGGGATTGGTGTCTTGGTCTTGGAGTGGTCTAATAGGTCAAGGGTCATGGTATTCGTATTTGTCAATTGGAATCTCTATATGAAGAATTTGTTCGGGTTTTCCTTTGAAAGAGTAAGAGGTCTTGGCCCTGGAAGAAAGCCAACATCTTGTGTTCTTGTCTCTTTTGTTTTGGTAACTATTTGATGAGCTAAGAAGACACACTCTAATAATAACAAGATAATATTGTGCTAATAAGAAAAAGTTAAAAGTACCTCACAAATAGTTATCATGAAGAGAAGAATCTTATTAACCTAATTTGCCGTAGATTCTTCAACATGGTATCACAACTAAAGTACTGAAGTCAAAATAAGGGTAGAAAGGGGACATTCAAGGATCAAATTTCAATAAGGGCACCAAGACAAGTTGAAGGATATCAAAGAAAAGGATCAAGATCTACATTGAAGAATCAAACCCTGATTTTGATCAAACCGTAGATTGAGGAAGTAGTTTACAATAACAAGAGCTTTTGTTTCCATAGTCATCTTCAAAAGGCCAACAAGAACCCCATCAAGCTGTCTACAAAGCAAGGTAGCTCGGAGGACCTCAAAAATGAAGACCACATCATCTTGGAAAAGGTTGAAACCCTAGAAGAAATCCTGATCTACACTACAAAAGAAGGCAAAGCATATTCAAGGCGAGAAGACATTGCCATCTTCAAGGTTATAAAATCAAGCAAGGATCATTTCCTTGCCCTAGAAAAATATCACCCGAGGAAGCAAAAAATCATCCTCATCAAAAGGAATAACCTTTTCTATTCAAGAAAGGATTATTCATCTGAAAGAAGATCATCAAGTTGGAGCTCTAATACATCTTCTTGAACTATCATCAAAGTGATCAAGTAGAAGAGTTCATCTTCACTTGTCAAGTAAGTATCTTTCATTTTATAATCAAGTTCGGTTAAATGACTTCATCTATGCAAGGAGATCTATAAACCAGTTGGGTCATCGAAACTCCTTGCATAAGAAAGGAGGATAGATATAGTCCCCAGAAAATAAGTCATTGACGCATATGGAAAAGTCTCTGAAGGTCAAGAATTGTTTGAATGCATGTAAAAGGACCAAGGGACTCATAGGATTTTATGAAATCAGTCAAAGGTCCTCTCATCCCTATGTAGCAGGAGAGGAGACATAAAAGATATATATGAAATGCTAGAAGATATATTCTCTAAAAATGCAGTAAAGAAGGTTATATCACTTAGACCTGATCCACAAAAAATTGAAGGTATCAAGGAACGAAGGAATATATTCATGAGATCTCAATTGGGAGATCTGGGAAAGATGATAAGAAGATAATCATCATTATTCTAACTGATAAGAAATGTAACAAATGTCCATGAACAATAAGGTTGCCTCATTGGACAGCTTTTGGTCTCTATGCTAGATAGAAAAAGACAAGTTGAGGGAAAAAGTGTTGAAGGTTAAAGGACTCAAACATTTGTAGAAAGTAAAGAGAAGTTTGGTCCAAAAACAAGACATAACAGTGCTATGGAAATATTATGAAAATAAAGGCTCATATCACTGAAAAGATGGAGGAAGCTGAAGAAAAGGGCCAAGGAAAGAGGGAGTAACATATCTCTACTATGATTGAGATAGTATCCCTCTCAAAAGGGTCCTATTGACATGAGCTCCTAAATATTTTGTTAAAGATATGACCATGATAATAAGATGCATCGTGGCATCATGGAAACATTATAAACAAGAGCTCGTGACATCACTATGGTAATCATGAAGGATAGAAGGAACTAAATCCTTGACAGTGAAACATGAAGGACATAGCTCTTGGGAACCTCATTGGACATTGAAGGAAAGGATGAAGTCATCCAGGACAAGGCTCATCATACATAAAGTAAAAAAGGAAACATTTTCTAGATGAGGATATGCAAGATCCTCAAGATTCTCAGATGGAATCCTCATAAGAGGGTTCACTAATATAGAGAGGAAGCAAATGTTTCATTAGGAACTCAAACTTATGGAATTCATGGATGATGGTTTTGTTGACACCTAATCCTTGTGATTGGGTGAATTGTTGTAAATAGATAGATAGGAATATGAATAGTCATCGGGAGACGAACTGAACAATATCTCCCTCATGTATATAATGAGGACCTACCTGATGGAATAATACGGTCAATTAATTTCTGCCCCATGGAGTTACTGCCTGGCTTGACATGGTATCAGAGCCAACTCCTTTTTTTAGCTCTCATGCTTCTTGTAACTCCTCTGTCTTTCTGCCATATTCCTTTTACCTGGGCTCTCTGTCAGCTAGAAGGTGTCTGTCCAAGAATGTTTGTTGTTCTGCCATATTCAATTTATAAAACTTGTGCCTAGCATTAAACCGTCGTCTGACATTCACCTGACATGCGTTGGACATTCTAATAAACGTTGGTAGCCCAAATTCATGTGGCTATCCAATGCCATGAATTTTCACGCCATGAACAACATGCCTGGCATTTGTTGGCCAGCTGATCTCCATAGAACAAGAATCCTCTCTGGTTGCTCTACAAGCCACAACGGACTTTCTCAGGGTTGCTAGGACGAGAGCAACATCAGATAATTGAGCTCTGTTCACGCCATGAACACCCGTCCTGGAGGATTCGAATAGCCGCTCGCCTGGCTTATCTTTGTCTAGCTCATGCCATTAATGGCTGTATTCTTGTTTCTGTCATTGTTTATTTCAAAGATCTTGAAAAGCTTAGCCTCGACTGGCCTGGATTGCTTGGAGGACTGTTGAGTTGATTCACTGTTGAAGCGTGGGGATCCGAGCAAGAAACAGTGTTTTTGATTGCTTACTTGTGGCCACACCCTCGATTTGAAAGTCGTAGTAATACTTGATGCAATCAAATTAAAAGAAGGGGCCTTCTCCTTTAGAAACAGTGATAGCTATAGAGACGTCGTCCTTACCATCCTCCACCAGCGTAGCTTCAACTGTTATATACTCCTTACTGGATTTGTCCCGCCACATTATAACCACCTTCTTGCCTTCTATCCTAGAGGGTATGTCTTCCGATTGTAGTTGCAATAACATTGTCTCAATGTATATGCACATAACCTTGTGCGTATAACGTATTAACTATAGATTGATATATATTGTATGACTGCCATTGCTGGGAATTGGATAAGAACTGTGGGTGATGCGCGCCGAAAAAAGGATTTTTGTTTCTTGGATTACAAGATGCAAAGATAGTATCCTCTGAATGCCATTCTGGAGGATCTCTTAGTTCTCTGGAAATTAAATTTGGAGAAACGCTTAAGTTTTTTGCAGTTTTGTGGCGTATTTCATGTGGCTTAAAATTAGAGATACATCTGTCTCAAATTATTCTAAATACTTCTCTGTATGACACAATATTTGAGAGTCCAAATTTGTCTGGACAACATTCTTCAATTTTTTCTTTGGTGAATGCAGTGCTGTTGAGGGTATTTTATACTGTCATATTTTGTGCTTTAACATTGTGCAGAAGCATGCAAATTGATATTTGAATATGTTGTCCCATTATATCAGAACTATATTTTTTCCATTAAGAGTAAAAGTTTTGCAGCTAATATTTTATTTGCTACAGTATGCATTCAATCATATCTATGGTGGGAATAGTTCTCACTGGCAAGGAGAACTATCCTGAGTGGTCCCGAATGATAAAACACACCCTCATTTTCAATGAGTTGTGGAAAGGAGTGTGTGTCGGAGACGGAGACAATGATCCAGTACAACCTACCTCAGACAAAGAGCTCATCATTTGGGAAAACAAGAACAACAAAGCTTATGCATTAATCACAACATCTGTAAATGAAGAGGTGAGTCGCCATATTTCATCATATTCAACTACCTTTGAAGCCTTACAAAAGCTGAAAGAACTCTATGAATCACATTCCGCACTTGAAGTTGTCCAACTCATGATTAAACTCTTCACTCTTGAACTGCAAAATAATGATCGTCTTGCTCTTGCTTCTGAAATAAAGTCTATAATGCATGATATCAAATCCACTAAGGTTGAATTGGATATTCCTCTTATCGCTTTTATCAAGGCACTTTATCCTACTTACTCCAATTATCTTGAGTCATTGCAAGCAAATGGAAATCTCAAAGATATCACCTTTTACTCTCTTGTGAAAAAGTTTGCTAAAAGAGAGAAAGATTTTGGAAAGAAAACAACCCCTGAATCTTCTGAAGAGGCTGTGTGCCTTGCTCATAAAGAAAAGCATCTTGCTCAAGATTCTTCAAGAGGAAGAGGTGGTCGAAGAGGAAGAGGAAGATATTTTAGAGGCAGGGGGGGTAGACACTCTCAAAGAGAAAAGGCAGATTTGCACTGCATACACTGCAAAAGAAATGGATCACATGATGCCTCTACATGCAAGTTACCATGGGACAAAATTGAGCAGCAAAGAAACCAACAGAAAGGTAAAACTGATGATACAGACAAAGTTAAAGCACTTGAATCCACTCACTATGTTGTGGCACAATGTAATATTGGAGTAAATGAAGATTTATTTAATG
>APFE030023785.1:0-14044 GCA_000404065.3 Pinus taeda | reverse complement strand
ATCCCAGAACTATGAGGGAAGTGGTAGATTTAGAGGATGGGAAACTATGGAAAGAGGCCATGGTTGATGAAATGGCATCTTTGCACAAAAATGAGGCTTGGAATTTGGTGGAGTTGTGGGCTGGAAGGAAACCGATTGGCAACAAATGGGTGTTTAAGAAGAAGAAAAATCTAAAAGGAAAGGTGGAGAAATACAAAGCTCGGTAGGTAGAAAAAGGTTATTGCCAGGTGCCGGGAATTGATCTTGGTGATATTGTTTCTCATTTTGCCAAGGTAACTTCTATTAGATTACTTCTACCTATTGCTCCTGATTTTGATTTTGAGGTTGAATAGATGGATGTGAGGACAACATATCTTCACGAGGATCTAGAAGAGGAGACCTAGATGAAGCAACCTGAAGGTTTTTCAGTGAAGGGAAAGAAAGAACTCGTATGCAAGTTAAAGAAGTCTTTGTATCAGTTAAAACAGTCACCAAGGATGTGGTATCATAAATTTGATACATTTATATGGGGACTTGGATTCACCAGAAGCAAAGCAAATCATTGTGTGTATTTTAAATTAATTGGTGACCGTGTTATTTATCTAGTCTTGTATGTGGATGGTATGTTGCTTGTTGGAAATGAAAAAGAACTTATCTTGGATATGAAGACCCAATTATCCTCCAAATTCATCATGAAAGATCTTGGTTCTACAACCTATATATTGGGAATGAAAATTAAAAGACACCGGGAAAAGAGGAAGCTCTGGTTAAACCAGAGGAAGTATGTAGAGATAATACTACAAAGGTTTAATATGCATGATAGTAAACCGATGAAGGTTCCTATTCCTGTAGGTGTGAGGTTATCTACCGAACATTATCCCAAGACATAAGAAGAGGAAGAGGACATGTCTCGTGTTCCATATGCAAGTGCAGTCAGTAGCCTGGTGTATGCAATGGTTTGTACTAGACCAAACATTGCACATGCAGTGGGAGTATTGAGAAGGTTTATGTCAAAACCAGGGAAGTAGCACTAGAAAACAGTAAAGTGGGTTTTCAGGTATCTGCGTGGCACTAGGGATTATGGTTTGTGCTACCAAGGAAGACTAGGATTGGACAGAGTGTTGGATATTTGTGGCTTTGTTGATGCAGACTGGGCTGGAGATCTGGATCAAAGAAGATCTACAAGTGGGTATGTGTTTAATCTATTTGAAGGTGTAGTTAGTTGGATGAGTAAGAAACAATATGTACTGGTACTATCAACTACAAAGGCAAAATACATGGCAGCAACTCATGGAAGCAAGGAAGCAGTTTGGTTGCAAAGATTGTCTTCAACTATGGGGTTAGTATAGGGAGCTATAAGGATAGACTGTGATAGCCAAAGTGCAATTTCTTGGTAAAAAACACTGCATATTATTCAAATACAAAGAGCATTGATGTTTAGTATCACTTTGTGAGGGTTATGATAGAAGACAAAAAGGTGTTATTGGTGAAGGTGGACACTTTGAAGAACATTATAGATGCATTGAAAAATCTGTGAGCTCTAAGAAGTTCTCTTGGTGTAGAGAAACAATGGGCATTGTTGTGATAGATAAATGACTAATATATCTTGTGGCCCCCTATGGAAAGAAAACAACAGGTGGGATAATTTTGAGTTGTGTTATATTCTTTCCACAACTAGGCATGTAGTTAACTGTGAGCTTAGAAGGGCGTCAAATCCGCCCCCTTTGTTGCGCTGATTGCGTAGTGGCGGGGGTCACAGGGGGTTTGAATAGTGCAAGTAACCCCACTCTATGGTGTCCAGGGTAGTGCCCTAGAAAATTTTGTTTTTTGACCCTAAATTAGGTTGGACGCACTTGCCTATGGTTTTGTGCATGATTTTTCGCACATGTTTTTGGATGCGATGGTTTATGGTCCATGGTATTGGATGCTTCGGCATGTATAAATATGTATTGTAACATTGAAAGGAACATAATGAAAAATCGAGCTGGTAGTCCTGGTTTTGAAATCTAGGGGAAAGTCTCTATATATATGTTCTATGTGTTATGCTCTCACATTGTTTATTTTCTGTGTTTTAGAATTCATATGCAGGTAATTTCTGTACGGGGTTAAAACCTACAAATAGTTCCTCATTGTTGCTAATATTCAAGGCTCCTCTACTCAATTCATTGTAGATCATTTCTCCTGCCTACCTATATAATTTGATATTGTATGGCAAAATGAAACTAGCCGTGTCTAACGAAAAATCTATTTTCCTGAATTGTGGTCCAAATGGGATGGACAAGATTGACAGATGCTATAGTGAAAATTTTGTTTGATTTATTTCTAGGTCCATGTCAGCTAAAATCATGATTTGATATGGAGCTGAATGAGATGCTAATTGTGATAGAATTTTCTCCCTAACCTTCTTGTTCCTATATTATGTCACCTTCCCTTCCTCCCATTTAGGGTTTGTTTCTAGTGTACTCCCTAAAGAGCCAATAATTTATACCTTAGTTGAATTGGAGGTGGAAACCTACTATGATCCTCTAAAAGATCTTGGAATGATGGCTGGTATGAATTTCCCTTGGTCAAATTAACCTTAATATCTTCATCATTTTGTTCCCATGGTTTGGCCTTTTTGGTAGATGATTCCTTCTCCATTACCATATCTTCTACCTCATCAACATTCCTTTTCTGGGCTTTTTGTTTTGTGGTTAGTGTCTCAACCTCTATTTATGTATTAGTAGGATATGAGTCTAAATTATATTTCCATTCCAATTAAAGTCTAGAGTCATGTTGATAAGCACAAGCATTAATTTATTCCCTTATTTTGGATAGAACACCATGGGATTCATAGTGCCCAACTTATTTCAAAGTTTAATTCCTTCAACATATCTTCTACCTGTTGGAAGGCTTGTTTGATTTTCATAATTAAAGGGCTCAACATCCTTCCAAGATTAAAAATATGACCTTTCTTGGTAGGGCCAAAGTGGATTTGGTCGGCATTCAAGATCTGCTTGATAACATATAAGGAAAAGATCCTCTTAAGAATAAACACATGTAATTGATAAGGAGGCAGTTCAGACACATATACTCTAATTTCAGTATAATCTTCAAATAGGAACCAATACCCTACCCTAGTATCCTTGCTAAGCTGAAGGATCTCTCTCTGTTGATGAAGGACTCTAGTGGAAGAGAAATTATTGATGATCTTATATGTAGTGGACATAAAGGTGGAAATAAATTGGGAGAACTCTTCATTGTTGGACTTCTTATTCAAGGAAATATCCTAGTTGAGTATAGATATTATTGTCAGAGTCTATGATTCTCAGGCCTAAGTAGTTGAATTCCTACACATGAGTGTATAGGAATAGCTAGAACAATACAGAGTAGTATTTGAAATAGGAGGCAAGGCAAAAATGGTTAAAATGAAAAATGATAGTTTCAGCAAGAAATGCGAGAATGTTAAGAACAATGTCAAGATTCATCATTGAATGTAAGAATGCTGGAGCTAATTTGGTGACATTTATTCTTTCATTATCACCTAGCAATAGTAGAATGATGACTTATGGGATGCACAGTTTTTGAAAATAAGGAAATAGGGAATGTTTCTTAATTTGATGGTATTTGAGCGTTGGGAGTTGAAATATTGTAGAAAAAGGCTTGTCTTTCCACAACTAAGAGTCCATTAAAATAGGAAGTGAGGGTAGTCTCAGTAAATTTATATGGTTTTGGGGACTTAATTTAGATAAATGAATTTTGATCAATTCTCGGGTGACTTCTAGAATTTTCTCCTTGGTGGATGAAACACAACAATTTCTCTCTTTGATATAGGTGGCCATAAGCTAGGACACAAACTCGGGAAATGATACACAATTGGGGCGATAAGGTAGTGTAATCCAAACTCAATGACTTAAAAGGGGTCTTCTTTACCTAGATAGTTGTTTTATAATTCAAAACAGATGTTACCCATGCATAGAGGGAAAAAACGGTCATGAATCTCTAGTTTAGTGTCCATAAGAGGTTTTTCGCGACCTAAGGGTTTTTCCACTTGGGGTTTGGGGGACTTAGATTAATATTTATTAATTATAATCATGATAACAATGTTGTAAGGATGGAGAATTTCAAGTTACCTAGTGATTGGAGGTTGTTGGACATTATGTGTGTGAGAGGTTCCTATATTGTTCAATGGTAGGGTGAACAACATTTAAAAATAGGAAAAACAATATAAAATGGGTAAATTTGAATGGGAACAATCAATTTATGGAGGAGTATAAGTGAGAGAAGAGAGGGCCGATGTGCAGGTGACTCATGGCATAATGGAATTGGATGAGAAGCGGAAGGGGGTGATGAATTTTTGGGAGGTCTGCACTCGTTTTCCACACTCACTTGATGAGTGGTATCAAATTGCTAATGGTGCTTCCACGTATGAATGCAAGGTGGCATGCTTGGTTACACCCTTCAGCAGGGTGCCTAAACAGGTCTAGGAACAAGGCTTTACCACTCATAATCAATCCTAGCCATTGATCAGTGTCGCTTCCCTTTTTTACTTTTACTCTCCAAGGGGCACACGCTATCTTAATGATCACGCTTGTTACCCTATCGATGCCTCATTGGGGTCTAATGACTTTGAAATGAACAATGATCCACCCATAAGATTCCCACTCTTTAACTGTTGTATATAAGATGTTTGGGAGGCCCACAACTCATTACATTCTTTTGCTTCCCTTGTTTCTCTTCTTTTTATTTTTCCTTTTTCAATATTTTATATTTTTCTTTTTCTTTCAATCATTCCATATATACAAGAACAAGATTCCTCGACAACATGAATACTAAAAATAAGAATGAGGAGGATACAAAATCATCTCCAACTAGGGAAAATGCCTGGCTAACAAGATACTACGAAATTGCATATTATTGCCTTCAACATGGGCATGGAGTCAAAATATGTACAAAAATAAAAATTAAAATACCCGTGTTCTCACAATGGATCATCGATATTTAAAATGGAAGTGGAAAAATGAATATAGTGATGAAAATAATTTTTGATGTAATTCCCACTCACAGGTAGCTGAAATGCTTCATCATCAAGATTCTCCAATAGAAATGTATGATTCCCTTTGTATTCAACTACTTTCAATGGCCCAAACCACAAATTATCAACTTTCCCATGTTTTATTTTGTCCTTTCTCTTGGCATCCCATCTGATTACAAGGTCACATGGCTAGAAAAAAATTCTGACTCACCTTTTCTCTGTTCTCATGAAATTCTACCAACTAATCCATCCTCCTGGTCAAGAAAGTAGACTCCTCTTCTACATATTTGATTATTTTTGTTACAAGAAAGGTCAATTTAGTAGTAAAAAGTGATGAAATGCCATGCAATAGCTCAAATAGACACTTGCCAGTTGATCTCTTTGTGGTGACTCTGTTTGCCCACAATGAAAACTTTAGTTGAGAATCTCAATTCTTCTTTCTTTGTGTTATGGTATTCTTGATAATTATGACTAATGAATTGCTAGATGATTCTACCAAAACATTTCCCTATGGGTAATAAGTGGTGAAGTCCCCTTGAATAATATTATAGTTTTCAGAAGAACTAATAAGCTTGGCAGATTTAAATAATTGAGCATCATCAGAGAATATTTTCCTTGGATAACCAAAACTGACTACAATGTTTTCCACCATGAATTTATTGACCATTGTATCAGTTACATTCCAAGGAAGGACAACTTCTACCCACTTGCCCAAATAGTTTATTGTTGTAAGGATCCACTTATGCTGCCCACTGGACAGTGGATGAATTTCCCCAACAAAATCTAGCCCCCGTTGTATAAATGGTTCATCCACAAAGATATGGATTAAAGCTAGGGGTGCCATATTTTTAATTTTAACAAAGATTTGGCACTCTTTACAATCCCTTACTCAATCATGCACATCACCAAACAGTTTAGGTGAATAGAATCCAACCTTCAAAATCTTATGAGATGTTACCTTGTAGCTATAGTGTCCTCCCAAAACACAACCATGAAATTCATCTATTATTCTAGGGACTTATCCTTCAACCAAAAAAGGTAGTAAAACTCCTACAAGGTCCTTCCAATATCACTGACCATTGGAAATAACAATCTTTTGAACCTACAGATGGGTCCCATTAATAAGTATATTTTGAGGTTCATTATGCTATCCTCCAGCCCTTAGAATTGTCATTTTTTCACATTAATTCACATTTTTAGTCATAATATGTTTAGCAATAATACTAAAAGTTGTTTGTCATACTTTGCGACCCAATTTGATTAAACTGCAGGAAAAAGAAGCATTTTTCAGGCATTTACTATGTAGGGGCTTGATGGAGGCAACCAGAAGAGAATATAGGGAGGCTTTTCCACCTCATTAACTCTTTAACTCGACTTCAGATCACAAAATCCTTAATCACTAGCTCTAATTCACTAACATTCGAGTCACTCCAAGTGAAAGTGAATCTCAAGAAGGATCAAATCCACAATTATCAAGATCTTGGAGGGATTCATTCCTATTTTCAAGGGAGTTGCCATCATCTACCTTTTTGTATGAATAAATTAGGTAAAAGGCTCATTAGGATTCAAATATTTTATTCAACTAAGAGTAGCTATTGAGCCTAGTGCTTGACGTTTTTATTTTTAACATTCATGTGATGTATGAGACTACTATTTTCTGCTAATGAGAAGTTTTTTATTGAGCTGCATTTGAGTTAGTTCTAGAGGGCTGAAACCATTCGGTTTGGGCCTAACCAAGAGGCTTTAGTCCCTCTTTTGTATGTCTTTCTTGTTCTTGTTTCCAAACATTTCATGTCATTCTCTTGTTTCAGTAGATGTTAAGCTATAAAAACTTGTGATTAGAGGCTTCCCTATCACCTCTCTTCTAGCAAGAGTGACTTGAAGGATTTAAAATATTAGTCCAAATAAAAATGTTTATTATTTCTTGGAAATAGATATATGTTAGTTATCCTTCTACATGATTACTTTATGCAACTTAGGAGTTAGTTTAGTTATCAGAGTAGTGTTATGAAATATAATTAATGTTAGTAAAATTCAACTCATCTTTTCCATGGCAATTTATCTCACTCTGTTATTGATCATTCAATGCATGCATTTGGCTAGTTGTAGGGTTGTGTTGATCTATAGTGGTGGGAACATATTTTCGTGTCCACTTGGACTTATCCATATTCTCCCTTTACCCTTCACACTACTCTCAAACTATTTTTCCATAGTCATTTTGTTTAGGAAATTAAGGAGACTGTGGGCATCCACCTATGTGTAGAAAAGACCTCTGAGAGGTCTTGGGTTTGGCTAGAAGGCTTCCCCAATATTCATTCACTCTCTCCAACCTTCATTCACCTTCTCCTACCATAAAGTCACCCTCAAAAGGCACTCATAACCCTTCTTGTAGTAACACAGTGCCTCATGTAATAATATAGGACCTACTCTAGCAACACTTATAGTAGGCCTGTAACTCCATATTCCTCTAGCTTTTTCTCTCACCACTTTGACCTTAGCTTGGTTAATATGAATAATGACCCTCAAATTTTGATTTTATGATTAACAGAAGCTCTTAGACAACTCCAACCTCATTGCTTCCTTGTTGTAAAACAAAGAACAATCAGTGTTTTATTCACAAGCATGCTACAAGTTAGATTTATGGTTTTCAAGCAAATGTAAAGTAGATCATTGATACATGCAAGTAGGTTACTAATTTGATTAAATGTGCAAGATAGAGTAGCTTCACTTTTGTGGGTAGACTAGACCTTTCCCTCTCATCTAATGTTAATTAGCATATACAAGTTGAATGAATGGAATTTTCACTTTCATAGTTAAAATGAGTTTCATTAGGAGTTTTTACTATAGCTAAGATGAAGGAATGATATTTGAACACCTTCATATGATGTCTTGACTAAGGTGGCATGAGTAGAACCTAACCTACTATGCATACAAAATTTTCACCCATATGTTTGTACAAACCATGCGTTGATAATTTAAGTCAATGGGCCCTTGGCAATTGCAACACTCTTGGTGCAATACCAAGGCTCACTACCTACAACCTCAAATGTCTCTACCTTTATCTACTAAACTTAGCTGGGAATTTCAAAAACAACAAATAATGGACAATGAATTTGTACCGTTCAGAAATCAAGTACTTGATTGAAAAATCTTGTGCTCCCTATTTTGTGTTTTTATGTTTGTCTTGATTCTCTATCTCTCAATTTTCAACTAGTAAATTTATACCTAATTCTTGGAAATTCACTTCTGAAAAGATCTTAGCTAATTCCTGCCCTTTTACCAATTTGCTGGGCTTGATAACCATGCCATATTTGTAAATTTTAGCTATACATTTCCCTCTCTTTCCTTCACTGTCTCCATGCATGAGGATGTCTTTTAGTATTGCTCTAGGAATAAAAGGAATTATCACAGACTCCAGAATGTAAGTTAGGAAATCCTTCAAGGCTTTGACCAGAGCATAGGCTTATTTTAACAAAATGATATATTTCATTTCTGCATCTCTCATTACTTGGATGGAAAATGCAATCGTTTTTTCCTTCTCTTCTTCATTCTTCTACAATAAGGTCATTGCAACAATGTTAGGAGATGCAAATGAGAATATAAGGAAAGGATTTTGATAATTAGGTCTAGCCAAAACTAGGGCCTCTCCAAAATAATTATTTATTTTGGAAAATGATTAACTAGCTTTTTCTCTCCATTTGGCCGCTTTGGCCTTCTTTAACATATTTGTAATATCCCTCATAATTTCAGCATAGTTTGGGACAAATATTGTCGAGAAATTTATCATTCGTAATAAAAGAAAAACCTCCCTTTTATTTTTTGGAAAAGGGATACTACTAATTTCATTGACCCTTTTCAGGTCAATATTCACTCCTCCTCTTGCGACTATGTTCCCTAACAATTTACCTTCTTTGAGACGAAATTTGGATTTCTTTGTATTCAATGACCACCAATATTTCCTAGATTTTTAAATGTATGGTGTAAGTGTTGCAAGTTTTCCTCATCAGAATTTGAGAAGACTGTTATGTCCTATAGGTAAATAACTAGAAATTTATCCTTTTGCCCAACAAAGGATATGTTCATTTCCCTCTAGAAAGTGGCACCATAAATCACGAGTCCAAAAGGAATTATGACATACATGAATGTTCACCAAGGTGTGGTGAAGGGATTCCTTTTTTGATCATCAGGGTCCACAACAATTTGGTTGCATTGAGAGAACCCATCAATCATGGAAAACCTTAATTACCCTACCACCTTTTGTAAAATATAATCCATGTTAGGCAAAGGATAATTGTATTTTAGAGAATCCCTGTTTAGGTTTCTGAATGCCACAGACAATTTGATTCCTCCATTTTTCTTCCTAACAGGGACTAGATTTGCCACCCAATCTGAGTATATTAAAGGCATGATAACCTTAGCTATGATAATTTTCTTCATTTCTTTCTCTTTCAGGGGGACAAGAAGGGCTTAATTTTGCCAAGCTTCTGTTTTTGATGTTTGATCCCCAATTTGAAATGAGTTTTATGGTGAATGATACTAGTATCATAGGTTTTTAAATAATCACAGGACTAGGAAAAAATATCAGCATACTCTTTGAACAAGTCAACATACCTATGTTTGTATTCTTCTGGGATCCCCTTGTCCAATTTAACTAGTTTAGGTTGTTGTTATACACCAATATTACAATATTTTGTATCCTCTGCATGATCCTTCTCGGCTAGTTTGACTACCATATCATTAACATTAAATAATATTGCTAATGGAAATGACCCCACTTATATTATATTTTCCTTCAACTCCAATTTGTTTTTCCCAACCATACACTCTTCCCAAGGACATGCTACTCACCTTGTGTAATTTCCTCCATACCTTCATCATTATAGTCAATTGAAAATTTAGAAAATTCCCCAATCACCTCCATAAACCATTTAATGTAATCTTCATCCTCTAAAACCTACGATTGTCTAGCACTGAAGGTTTGTGCCTGATCTCGACTTCATATCTAAGCAAGGGATTTTGTGGTGGCTTGAAACTATTGGATGTTGATGCTAAGGAATAAACCATGTTTTTTTCCACTGTAGGCAAAAAATAAATGTTAAATGCCAAAAATAATTTCTCAATCAAACCCCACACTTCATTTCTGTAGGACTTCAACTTGGGATTTTTAGTTTGGCCTCAATTCCTAATTTTCTGTATAACCAGTTCATATTTTCCAAAAAATGTTAAAGATTCAAATTTAATATTATTGGTATCTTGTAGACCTAACACCAATGCTTCATGTTAGTAACATTATTTTTAGCCTCAAATTCCAACTTATATGGGAGAATGATGAGGTTATCTTAATGGGATATCAATAACGCACCCGCTCCATTTCCTTCCTTAGAGGAAGCCCCATCGAAATATAATTTCCAAACATAGTCAGGTTTCATTCCCTACTTATTCACCTATGTGGGAAATTTTAAGTGGGTATCCTCCATAATTTGATCATAAATTTTCAATAGAATTCATGATAGGTCTTTTTCCTGACCATACACTCGACAATTATTGGAATAATCTGCTCTAGTGACACTTTTTACAACTCTACATTCTTTGTACAATTTACATTATTCTCCTTCAAACACTATAATAGTGGAATATGTGAGAATAAGTTTGATGGACCCCCCAAGATTCACTACTCATGATATATAAATAAGCATGTCAAATATTGTAGGAATGCCTACTTCCACAATGTCCATCGCCACACTTTTCACGGGGATTTGAGCCAAATTAATAAGCAATTCCTTGATCATCTCAAGGAACTTTACCTTTTTTTTCGAATGAAAGGAATATAGTTATTTATATGGAATTTTTATTTGCATTCGTAACTTCTCCATGATAGAAAAAGAAATTAGATTATGAGAAGTCCTCGAATCAAACATAGAATTATGGAAGAACAGGTCATGAATAAAATATGTAACATAGAATGGAGGGGTAGAAGGGTCCTACTCCACATGTGGGCTAAACATGACCATAGGTCTCTCTTCCTGCAAATCAAATTGTCTTGTGTTGAGGTAAAATGAGACACATCCATGAAATCTGAAATTTTGCTTTTATAGGTGAGTTGTTTTAGAAATTCAATTAAAGGAACATATATCTTCAGTTTCTTCAATTATTTTTGTAAATTAAAGTCAGAGGTATTCTTCTCCATTTTTACTTGGTCAATTGTCTCTTTATTTTCTTTATGCACTCGCTTGGGTTGCATAGGTTTTTCTTTACATATTTGTAGATTTGGGATTGGGATGTGTGGGGTGGGAAGCTTCTCCTTTAGTTATTACGTTAGACTTAACAGGTAGTTTTCCCTTATCCATTTGCTTGGGTATGTCCCGTTGTACAATATTTTCACCTTGATCTTGTGTCAGAGTCTTTTTCTAGACTTGAAGTCATATATCCTATGCAACTCTACTTGCATGAAATCTAAAAATTGCTCGTAATAAGATCTATTTCCTCTGTATTGAGAGGACCATATGGATCATCCTCCTCTCCTCCTTGGGATTCTAATTCGTTCTCCTCTTCTGACGTAGTTGACCATTGATTTTCCTAAATTCTAAGTTCATCTTCAGTGCCTTCCTCGAGGTCACCTTCTATATATAAGTGATGTTATACTTGGTCTTGTTGGTCGTTTATTTATATTTATAGAATCTGGAATTGAGGTCTTCTATATTAGGGAATACAATTCCTATTAGGACCTTGTTGCATTTGTCTAGGAGGGCTTTTGTTCTCCATTTTAGAAAATTATATATATTACAGAGAAAAAGAACACGTAAACTATTGCAGAAGCACAAAGAAAGAAAAACATAAAACAAGAGAATCACGAATATACGTTGTTCACCTAATTTGGGCTGCTTTGATGGAGAAACATCTAGTTCTTCCTTTATATTATCCAGCAAAATGAAAAGATACAACCTACAACAGATCCACTGTAGTTTCATCTTCTCTATCACACAATCTCCTCTCTCTTTCTCGCTCAGAATACACATATACACAACAACAATACAACTCCATCATATATAGTGAGGGGTTGCATTCTAAGGAAAAACCTAAAAACATAACTTCTACCATAAGATCATCCACCTAATGAATGGTTCAGATTGGCTACGAAATTACAATATTTTACAAGGGTATTTTACATATATTTTTAGCTTTGCGATGACTATAGAAATGAAAGCATTGCCACCCCATTACGAACTGGGGTCCAACACAAGGATACCTATTAGGCTCCACGCCCAACAATCTCCCACTTGGATATTGAATATAACAACCCCACCGCTGCTTAATTTAATAGAGAATGCTTCCATTCTGGACTTGATTGTTTCTCATCTTCATCATCATACTTGAAGACCAATTGAAACTAAGTAGAATGTTATTTTGTCCCTGGTTACAACTTTTGTTAACATATCTTCAAGATTCTGGCTAATGTGTATCTTTTTCAACTTCAACTGTACATCTTCCAACACTAACCATATGAAATCATACTTGAGTTGTATATGTTTAGTGTTGAAATGAAATGTTGAGTTCTTTGCAAGGTGAATGGAACTTTGGTTGTCACTGTATAACCTGCCCATCTCTTGCTTCTTACCTAATTCATCCATAAACCTTTGCAACCAAATCATTTATTTACTAGCCTCTATATCAGAAACATACTTTAATTCCATCTTTGAAAGTATAAACACTCTTTGCATTTTTGAAACCAAACAAACAATTGTTCCACCTACAATAAACACATACCCTATGGTTCTCCTCCTGTTACCTCTATCACCTTGCATATCTGCATCAACATATCCTTGTAGAGCAATGTTTGAACCACCAAATCATAATTCTTGATTTCCGGTACCTCTCAAATACCAGAGAATCCATTTTACTTCCATCCAATGTTCTTTTCGTAGATCGTTCATGTACCTTCTTACAACTCCCACTGCATGTGAAATATTAGGCCTTATGCAAACGATTTCATAAATTAATATTCCAACTACTAATGCATATGGAACTTTATACATATAATCCATCTCTTCCTGAGTCTTGGGACACATCTCCTTAATTTGAAATGGCTAGCCAAAGATGTACTAACTCGTTTTTCATTCTGCATATTAAATATTTCGAACACCTTTTGTATGTAATCACTTTGAGAAAATGTTAATTTGTGATTTTTCCTATCTCTAGTTATTCTCATACAAACGATTTGTTTTGCAGCACCCATATCTTTCATTGCAAATGAATATTCCAATTTTCACACATTTATTTCCTACATATTATACCATACAACAAGCATGTCATCTACATACAATAACAATATAATATATCTTCCCTCATTTTTCCTTTTGAGATAAACACAATGATCAGAGTGACATCTAGTATAACCTTTTTCAGACATAAACCTGTCAAATTTTAGATACCATTACCTTGGAGTCTGTTTTACTCCATACGAGCTCTTCTACACACTAGTTTCTCCTTCCCTTTGACCTCATATGCTTGTAGTTGATGCATATAGATCTCTTCCCCAAAATCCCCATTAAGAAAGGTCATATTTACGTATAACTGCTCAAGATGCAAATATTTTGTTGCTATTAGACTTGAAATAGTTATGATTGAAGTCATTTTAACAGCATGAGAAAATATTTCATCAAAGTCTATACCTTTATTATGTGCAAATCCCTTCACCACAAGTGTAGATTTATACCTTTTTCTACATCCATATTCTTCCTTCAACCTATAAACTCATTTATAATGTAATGTTGTTTTACTTGTAGGAAACCTAACTAAATCCCAAGTCTGGTTATGTACCAAGGAGTGCATCTCTTGTTTCATGGGTAGCTCCCACTTATTATTAGTTTTTACCTGCATTTCTTCTTCATCACATTCTAAGTCACCATAATCAATAAAAAATATATAATATAATGAAGGAGAGTATCATTTAGGGGGTCTACTTATCATGGCAGATATTATAACACCACTTTTAGTTGTTTGAGGTCCCTGTTGTGGTTGTGTTTATTGTTATTGTGGCTGTTGATTAATATG
>APFE030023774.1:3161-31417 GCA_000404065.3 Pinus taeda | reverse complement strand
TGACTAAGCAGAAAAAGCTAGAAAAGAATATCAAACCCCCAGCCAAACCTGAAAAAGCCAAAGGACCGGTGACCCTTGGCCAAACAACCTTTATAGACGAAATCTACAAGAAAACTGAATCTCAGCCGTCAGTAGGCATCAGAAAGATTAATTCTAGGCAACCTACTAGTTCCCTTCAGGCTATAGCATCACTATCTAGAGCCTTTGCTAAGGTACATAGCCAGACTGATGAACAGGACTATCAAGAAATTGAAAATTCTGTGTCAGAACGGCTGCAGGAAGGGAACTTAAGCAACCTTTGTGAAGGAGAAGGGGAAACAGGGGAAATAGAGGAACCAAGGTCTCCTTCTAGGATAATCCAGCTATTAAACAGCCCAGATAAGGGGAGCGCAGCTAGAATCAATATTGAGGGCACTCCATTCCTTCAGATAGAAATCCCAGACAAAGGAAGTGTCATTAAAACAGTTCCTGCCAAGGCCGCCTCTTCTCAACCTAGGAACACCCTCCTAGAAATTTTGGAAGACTATTGGCACATATTCAACACCATGGCACAGAATCAGCCAAATACTCAAACCTCTACATTGCAATATCCGATAGTAGACTCTGCTGCAAATGCACCCATGAAAGCAATCCCTCTTCAACACATCCCAACGTTTCATGGACTCACATCAGAAGACCCTGACGCATTCTTATTTGAATTTGATGTGTTATGTAGAGGATATGATTACACCACTGATCCCCAAAAATTGAAGCTGTTCCCCTCCACTTTGAAAGGAGCAGCTTTGAGATGGTTTATGGGTTTAGGTGGTGGAGTCATAAACAACTAGGAGCAAACGAAAGAATCCTTCCTCAAGAAATATCAAGATTACTGCAGGTCAAGAGAACTAAAAGATGAAATTTTCCAAATGATGGCCAAACCAAATGAAACTCTAGAGGAATATGTAGAACGTTTTCAATATAATTTACAAAGATCCCCCTATGCATCATTACCTCTGCCTGATAATGTGCTGAAAACTGCATTGATTAGAGGTATGAAAGAACAATGGATTGAAACATTGAATATCATGGGAAAAGGGGATATTTACCAAGAGAATTTTGCTGAAATCATTATATCATCAGGAGTTCAGAGCAGCACAAGGATTAAACCAACAGAATATGGTTGTTTAGAGATAACAAAATTTCAAGAAGAGAACAGTGTTAAACTTGGTAACTTTAGAAATTTTATTAAAACTGATATTCTAGGACATTAACTACACAGCTGAATTGTGCAAGCTAGGCAAAAGCAGATGGAGCAGAACAGAATCTGGCAATTTTTGCCCCCGATGCAAAGAAAACATAGCCACAAGGAATGTCCACTAGATTCAGTTCAAACATGCGCCATCTGCACAAAAGACCATCTCACCAAAGCTGCCCCTTCACTTCCTGGACTGAGGCAGTATACAAAGAAGCAGAAGAAGAACCAGAGCCAGCATACTTTGTTAACCAGCGTTGCCAATGGCAACCAAGGCAATCAGGTATGTTTTCAGACCCAACTTCTACTTTTCAGCCGTCGCAGTATAATGCTCAGCAATATGGTATGTGGCAAAACCAATCTACACCCCCATTTCCGAATTGGTCATCACATCCGTTTCCATCCCCAAATCCATGGATGAATCAGACAGGCCAATTCGGTTGGCCAAATTTTCCTTACAACCCACCATATTGGAAGAATAATTCATATCCTCCGCAATGGATTCCCCCTACATCACAAGGTTCACCCTGGAAGACAAATTGGCCAAGATCGACATATCAATCAACAGGAACTATTCCACTCCCTCAACCAACTCTGCCAGCCTTACAACAAAACCCCCAGTCTAATCTGAGACCTCAACTCCCAGCCCAACCTAGTCCCAATCCTAATAATAGGCCAATCCAATCCCTCCAAATCATAGAGACATCATAAATGGGACCTGACATAAGGGAGTGTGATGATCTTTGGTTACGATCTGGATGTATAATAGAAACAGAGGGAGACAAAACCATTCATATTGAAGATCAGTCACCAGTAGAACAACCACCACAACAAGAGGATGTAAATAGACAACAAAGCCATCAGCAAGCGAAAACATCCTCTCCTCCTTTCCCGGAATGATTAGTCATACCACGACCAGTACAATATCCAGACTTCGACATTCTGGGAGAGTTACAAAACCTGTACATAAAAATTCCATTCCTCCAAGCCATACAAGATATTCCTATATACGCAAAAACTATAAAAGAACTATGCATAAAAAAATCAAGGAGGAATACAACTACTAACCCTAGAGTCCAAGTAGTTGGTACTTTATCCAACTTGTTATCAGGAAAAGAGACACCTATCAAATACGAAGATCCCGGGAACCCAATTGTAACTGTCCAAATCTATGGTCAAACCCTGACTAATGTTCTAGTCGACCTGGGAGCTGCAATCAATATTTTGACAACTTCCACCTGCCAAAAGCTTGGCATCACATCAGTATAACTTACTTCTACTTTGCTAGAATTGGCAGATCGATCTGTGGTTCGACCAGAAGGTACTCTATACGATGTCATGGTTTCTGTAGACTCCTGGGAATATCCAACTGACTTCCTAATAATTAATCCAAAAACCCGACTAGATGGACATCTGCTAATACTAGGAAGACCTTGGCTTGCTACTGTCGATGCCTACATTGGTTGCCGGCAGGGAAACATGACCATAAATAAAGGACCAGACGTTAAAAATCTAGTTCTATATCCTCCAGCACAGCCAAGCCTACCGAAGATCAAAATTAATCAGTATCCTGTGTCATATCTTACTAACAATATCAGATCTCCATTGACTGCAGAAGGCTTTAGATTTTAAAGATCAGATAGAAGATGATGCCATTAATAACTTCATTAGTCAAACTGAATCTAGATCTCACACATAGTGCTTTATGATAGAAGCAGCCTTTGATAGTGAGCTAGAAGAAGATTCTTTAAAAGATCCACATGATCAAACAATACCCGTAACTTTTGTTGCCAATAGTAAAGTAGTGGAAATCGAACCTGGTAAGACTCTAAACATCAACGCCAACCTCACACCAGATCAAGAAATAAAGCTTGTGAATCTGTTACAAAAATATAAGGAAGCATTTGCATGGGATTACCCTAACATGAAAGGGATCAATCCTCAATTATGTACCCACCATATCTATATAGAAAAGGATTCAAGACCTGTTTTTCAGCCACAAAGAAGACTCAACCCCCATCTAGAAGAAGTAGTAAAAGCCGAACTTCAGAAACTTTTGGATGTTAATTTTATTTATCCCATCTCTGACAGTAAATGGGTCTCTCCCCTAGTAGTGGTACCCAAGAAAAATGGAAAATGGAGGATTTGCGTGGATTACAGGGAATTAAATAAGGCCACACAGAAGGATCACTTTCCCCTCCCATTTATAGATCAAGTATTGGACACTTTGGCAGGGAAGAAATTTTTTTCTTTTCTGGACGGCTTCAGCGGATATAACCAAATCCAAATTGCCCCTGAAGACCAGGATAAAACCACCTTTACTTGTCCTTGGGGAACGTTTGCCTATCGAGTACTACCTTTCGGCCTATGTAATGCCCCTGCTACATTCCAAAGGGTTGTCCTCAGCATCTTTGCAGATTTAATAAATGACGGACTTGAGGTGTACATGGATGACTTTACACCATATGGAGAAGATTTTGATCCAGCTCTGGATACCCTGAAAAAAGTTCTGCAACGTTGTATCGCTACCAGACTTTGTCTGAGCCACGAAAAATGTTACATGATGATGACAGAAGGGCTCATTCTAGGGCATTACATTTCAGCAGCTGGCATCCAGGTAGACCCGGCCAAAATTCAGATTCTTTTGCTCATCCCTACCCCCACTACTCAAATAGAGGTACGCAGTTTTCTTGGATTTTCTGGATATTACAAACGATTTATAGAACATTATTCACATGTTGCTGCACCTCTATATGCTCTAACCGGTAACGTTGATTTCTTGTGGACAGAAAAATGTGACCAGGCTTTTAAGGAATTGAAAAAGTTGGTATCAACAGCCCCAGTCCTTCGAGGACCAAACTGGAATTTTCCATTCCAAATCTCATATGATGCCTCAGATACCGCAATTGGTGTAGTCCTGGGGCAAGAAGAGGATAAGAAGCCATATGCTATTTATTATATCAGCAAAAATTTATCCTCTGCCGAACTCAATTATACTGTTACCGAAAAAGAATTCCTGGCTGTAATACATGCTATTAACAAATTCAGACATTATATTACAGGCTATCCTGTTGTGTTATATACAGACCATTCTGCTATCAAATATTTGGCAAATAAACCTGTTACGAATGCTAGAATAATTAGATGGTTGATCTTATTGCAGGAGTTCGACATCACAATCAAGGATCGACCTGGCAAGGAAAACCCTGTAGCCGATTTTCTCTCACGGATACCAAAATCCATTGAAACAGCAGCGGTAGAAGACCAATTTCTTGATGAACACCTGTTTTCTGTTGCTGTTCGAACACCCTGGTATGCTGATGTCGCCAATTACCTTGCAGTAGGTAAGCTACCAAAACACTTAACCCCTCAGGAACGGAAGCAAATTGTTCAGAAGAGCACTCGATTTTCGTGGATTGGAGGACATTTGTTCCATACAGGGGCAGATATGCAAATCAGGAGGTGTATTCGAGAGGACGAGATCTTCAACATCTTAAAACCTTGCCACGACGGACCATGCGGGGGACATTTTGCCGAAAAAAGAACAGCACACAAAGTACTACAGACAGGATACTACTGGCCTACGATTTTCAAAGATGCGAAAAAATTTGCACAAGCCTGTGACAGTTGTCAGCAAGCAGGAAAACCTGGCCAAGCCGATGAAATGCCTCTGAGACCAAAATTGGTCATTGAGCCATTTGAACGATGGGCTCTTGACTTCGTCGGACCCATTAATCCTCCATCAAATCAGAGGACATACATTCTCATGGCAACTGACTATGTTACTAAATGGGTCGAGGCTGAATCACTACCTAAGCCTACAGAGGACTCGGTAATACAATTCTTGTTCCATTTGTTTGTACGTTATGGACTTCCGAGAGAAGTAATCACAGATGGTGGACCACAATTTGTTGGAAATAAATTAGCTGCAACACTTAACAATTATCATGTCCAACATAAGATCACTACCCCATACCATCCGCAGGCCAATGGGCAAGTAGAAAGTAGTAATAAGGTCATAGAATCAATTTCAACAAAAACCATTGCAGCACATAGGCGAGATTGGGCCACTAGGCTACCTGAGGCACTGTGGGCCTATAGAACCACATGGAGAAGTATGACAGGCTATTCGCCTTATCTATTAGTGTTTGGAAAAAAACCAATTTTTCCTATAGAATTTGAAATACAAACGCTACGAACTGCATAAGAGGTTGGCCTAGATTTGAGTGAGGCACAAATCAATCAACTGCAACAGGTCAATGAGTTTGACGAAATTAGGCTCTCTGCATTACAGAATACAACGTTGATTCAGCAATAGCGAGCTAAGTGGCATGATGCACTTATTAAGAATAAAGTCTTTCATGAAGGAGACTGGGCTCTGCTATATGACTCTCGGTTTCAGGACTTCCCAGGAAAACTCCTGACTCGATGGTTAGGACCATACGAAATCCAGAAGGTACACGACAATGGGACCCTTACCCTGATCACAATCGATGGTTCTGGATATGCATTCAAAGTAAATGGCCACCGAGTTCGTCTTTATCGAAAGCCACTCATTCGGGAATCCTTCTGTCAGCAGCTACAACAAGATACTGATTTGGAAGTTCTAGGAGAGGAAGTGAAATCTTCCTCACCTGTAACTTAAGTAATTCATTTCATAAATTGTACATAACATCCTGTATATGCGTTTTTTTTATTATCTATTTTGCTATGTTATTTGTGTGGTTCTGCTGTTCCTTTCCAAAAGGAACAACATTTGTGTGGTTTTGCTGTTCCTTTTCAAAAAGGAACAACATTTGTGTGTTTTTTCTGTTCCTTTTCAAAAGGAACAGCATTCGTGATGTTTTGTTGTTCCTTTTCAAAAGGAACAACATTTGTGTGGTTTTGTTGTTCCTTTTCAAAAGGAACAGCATTTGTGTGGTTTTGCTGTTCCTTTTCAAAAGGAACAACATTTGTGTGTTTTTGCTGTTCCTTTTCAAAAGGAACAACACTCATGACGTTTTGCTGTTCCTTTTCAAAAGGAACAACATTTGTGTGATTTCACTGTTCCTTTTCAAAAGGAACAGCACTTGCGTGTTTTGCTGTTCCCTTGCAAAAAGGAACAACATTTGGGTGCTTTTGTTGTTCCTTTGCGAAAAGGAACAGCACTTGCGTGTTTTTGCTGTTCCTTTGCGAAAAGAAACAGCACTCGTGTTTTTTTGTTGTTCCTTTGCGAAAAGGAACAACAATTGAGCATCTTTGTTGTTCCTTTCTCGGAAGGAACAACATTTGCGATTTTCGTTGTCCCTCTCAAGGAAATGGTATCACACCAATAGATTCTTATCTCAGAAAGGCCATCGGCATGTTCTTACCTTTATTTGATGCCTTGCGCCCATGGTCTCCCAATCTTTTAGATACAACAATGAATTTATGCGATGAATATAAAACATGATATACCAAAATCAGCATATCATAAATTGCTATTTACTATGGAGCCAGTATGGATAAGAGGACCAGACGAAGGACGTTAACTTTTCATCTCCACTGTCATTGTCTTCTTCCCGAACCCTGGTTTGATGATCTTTTTATCATGACGATTCCCCTGAAATCTTTCTTGATTATTACTAAGGGATAAGAACAAACGATTTATATCTAACTGTTGGGATTATAAGACTTCTTCCACCATTCCCCGCTCTTAAGGAGTGAAGAACCACCCTTATGTGGAAATAAACAAAAAAGAGGTGCCCTGCAAGGAAAAATAAAAACAGAATATGGAATTGTCAAATGTAGGATAGGGGGTCTCATTCAGAGCCAGCCTACCATGATTATAAGGATGGAAGCGAAGTGGCATTCCCATTATGGCCACCACACCAGGGACATGGTCCGAAGGTAAATTAACAATCAAAGCTTGGAACATGAGGTCTCATCACGAGCCGGTCTGACCACGTTTCGTGCCTACCTTGTGAATGGCATTATGGTTATCCGGTTACCAAGCCGGCATAATGGCCTGCATTTTGACAAAGCACTCTTCAAAATATACACAAAGGATCATGGTTCCGGAGGGTGAAATAAACAACTCTGCCAAGGTTATGAACACCTATTGGCAGCAGAGCTCTGTTAATGGCATCGAAGTCATAATATTCACACCAACAAGTATGATATTAAATATTTCTGTCTCTTATATCCTTTGTATAAATCATATGTCACACCCCGATACATATCGCATGAATACTTATTACCACCGATCATGGCAACGGAACTGACAATGACTACTGGAGATTTTGTACATTTGACAGACGTCCAATTCTCTGGTTCCTCATTATATCATGTAGGCTTTCATATAAAACGCGATCTACCTTTTTGCCTCGGTTTTGGCATTTCGTTGCTTTTTTACAACATGGCATAATTCCATATGCTGTACTTTATGATTTGACTCTCGACTGGCTGCTGCTCCTCTCTTTGACAACTAGGGGCAGCCTATCAGATCACGGGGGGGAGGTAACCTCATTATTACAGAGGTTACGTGGCTGCACACCATTCGGGCAAGATAATGTACGAAGGAAGGGCATGGTTTAACGGTATGATGATTTCATCCTACGGAGATTTCCGTCCACGATCCGTTTTTCGTTGCATGTCCTGTGATCCTTTCCAAAAATTGGCATTGGTCATCCTCTCTGTGTTGCAAATAACGTAAGCAGTTGCTGTTCCATTTCTGAGTAGAATCATGGGCGGAAAGACGGTCCGAAGTGAACCTCACAAGCTGACAGTTTCTGCTGCTGCTCGTAAAATCCTGGAAAATACAGGATAGTTGAATTACTTCAACCGCCTGCAAGAATCAAACGAAGCAGTAGCATTAGAATTCCTGCAGAATTTGCAGGAAAACCACTCTGTAGTAAGAGGAAAGCGGATAGTGGTTACGGAGGACATCATTGGAGAAGTCTCAGGATTACCAGCTACTGGACCCATATGGACGCTGAAGAAGGAGAGATTGTAAAAAGCGATGGAAATGTTCTAGGACGAAGGCCAAAGCTTGATAGTCAAAGGGAAAGGAGTTCTGCCGGCAACACTTGGGGAACCCTGGACCGAGCTGGCGAAGACAGTGCAAAGTTACATCACCTGCGAGGGAAGAAAAGATGTGGTAAGGCCTCGTCACTTAAAACTTTTGGTTGTTTTAAAAGGAAAATGCTCTATGAATCTCCCTACACTTTTAAATTAGCTGTTACATGACGCGGCCCGAAGCCTGAAGAAGGCCCAGCATATAGATGCAGTTGTCAGCCACCATGGACTGATCCAGTTAATAGTGAGCCACAGTCTCACCCAACAGCAGAGCACTTGGGAGGAATTAATTGAAACAGTCGAGGGGGGATTGACTGTACAACCCCCGAAACTTGAACAGTCCTCCAGTATGCCGGAACGTTCAGAAAGACGCAAGGAGCCAGCAGCAGAAAGACATGCTGCTTCAAAACGGAAACAACCCTCCGGTATGCCAGAACGACAAGAAGAATCTAGAGAGCCTGCTGGCACACCCAACCAACCCGAAAGACCAAGGAAGTCAGCTCAGTTGGCTCGGATACGAGGAAGGTTAGAAAGGATTCAGGGAACCACGTCCCAACCAATCGAAATTATGGACGAACCCCCAGAACTGGGAGGAGGACTCTCCGAAGGAAATGCCAAGCAATCAGAGGCCGAGACTGACCAGCTGGAAGGCGAAATTGAAAAGGGAGATGAACGCTCTGAGGACGAAATGGCCACTGAATAGAACAACCAAGTAGATGAACACTCGAAGGAAGAAGAGGCCACCGAACAGGGCAATCAGGAAGAAGAAATTGCACAACCAGGGGGTAGCCCGCTGCAGGACCCTCCAGGTGAGGAGGAATTGGCAACAATTCTGGCCAATATGGGAGAATATGGCCAGCCCTCTCACACAGGAAGTATCCCTGACGGTCCCCCAGAAGAAGAATTACCCGAGGAAATGCATGCAGAAGAGGCAGAGGAAGAAAACCTGCCTAGATATGATAATGAAGCAGAGGAAAACAATCAGGGACAACCTGTCCCCGAAACACCGGAAGATATCCCAGATGAAGAAGGGACGAGCTTAAGGGCCAAACCCTCTGCTGAGGCAAAGGAAATTAAGAAGTTAAGAAAGAAACAGCAGAAGTTGCTGGGCACCATAGCCAGACTCCTGCAGCAAATTCGAATGTTGAAAGCCAGCCTGAGAATATAGAAGACAGTAAGGAAAAGAAGGAGGACCATGGCAGCAAGAACCCCGAGGATAAGAACCCATTTTGCTGGTCGAAACCCCATCAGGAGACCTACTGCCGAGGAACAATTTGTTGTTCCAAATAATAATGAGGAACAGGGTGCTGTTCCAAATAACATGGAGGAACAATTTGCTGTTCCAAATAATAGGGAGGGGTAGACTGCTGTTCCATCTGGCCCCGAAGAACGAATGGACATACCAATGGAACAACAAGGGGCTCTGATGGCGGAAGGGCCACAACAACCCTTTATTCGAGTTAAGAAAGAAGCAGAAAGCAAAGAGGTCCAAACAGAAGCACCACCCTCAGGTGTAATTCGCGTCCTAAACTCCAAGCAACGTAATAGAAAGGTCCAGGTCAAGCTTCCAGCCTCTACGGCTTTGTGGAAAAAGGACCCAAAAACCAGAACTTTGCATAAAATGATGAAGGAAGCTCAGCAAGAAGCCGAGCAGTTGCGAGAACAGACAGTCCCCAAGGAAAGATACGAAGAGCTCCAACAGCAACTTCGAGACATCAATCAGTCCGAGAGCCAGGCCTTTGAAGGGTGGCAGAAGGAGCAGGAAAAGGTTGCTAAGGTAACTCGTCAATTAGATAGTGTTGTTAAGCATATGGACACCGTGTGTTCCTTATATACTGATGTTTTGACTTGTAGGGCCCCTGCTAAAAATTATGCTTTATTTTTTCTTGAACGATATCTGAGATTAAAAATAAAAGCCGTTAGGGCAGGAGCACCCATCCACATCAACACTGTTAATGACTTTATAGACTGTTGTAAGCACTATGGAGTTAAAGTTCAAAGGCTATTATGTGAGTTTTACCTGCACAATCTTGTGCTAGACCAGGAAACTGATTTAAATCCTGGCCCTTTTGTTGGCGATATACAACTCCAAGCCTTTATCTCATTTGGGGTTAATCAGTTGAAATGGCTCAAAGCTTACAACACCTTCCAGAGACAAGAGAACAGCTTAGATTTATGGGTACGAGCTGAACCTAGAAACCCAGTGACGCTATGGAGGGAACATAGGAGTCTTATGAGGATCCCAGGTGTCATTGAGATATTAGGTCCCATGCACGAAGACTTGATCCGAAATAGTCTGGAATATTTCCTGACTATTAAAGACCTGGACATCGATGCTACAAAATTTCGATACCAGACCTCTAACCCAAACATCCAGCTCAGGGAACCCTTCAAATATGAGAATTTTGAGCTAGCTGCAAGCCGATTGAGTCTCTATGGGGAACGAATTCTGCGAGCAGGGCCATCCTGGTTGGGGTATCGATTTCGCAGTCCAATTATTTGGCACCCTGCACCCGGATATCAGGCCTTATATGAGATGCCTGCAGATCAAATAGATCAGTTCTTTGACCACCTAGTTGCTCATCATGGTTGTCGGCCTCCTCGCGATATCCCTTCTCCGGCCTATTCTCTCACTGCTTTGCATGTCAACTATAACGTTTTCATGAGGCCATGAAACAGGGTAAGCAGGGGGGTGTGTGGAGCACTTGGAAGGTATGCTTTTGACAAGCAATCTAGTGGTTTTTCAATAACAATTCCAACTTTTTCTATATCATGAGTTCAAAGAAGATAAAGGTTTTTGATAAAATATGCGAAAATAGACGAAGGAAGCTCAAGTGTTGATAATTGATGTTTTCTATGCAGGAAGACGTGGAAACAGGGGGTTGTCAATCAAAAGCAAGGAGCAAAGGGAAAATAATTGTTGTCCCTCCAGCAGGGCACCGGATGTGGACAAGATCAAGAAAGATTAGAGCCGAATAGCCCAGGGAAAGAATGCGGGATACCAGGTCGGAGAGTGCAAGAAGGAAAAGGAAAGGATTGAACGATTAGCGAATCCCTCAGGATATTTGATCCTGAGGGATCGCTGCTTTAACTTATATTTTTTTGTATAGATACCTCCGTCATTTCTATTATATAAAGGCACCACGCCATTGAGTAAAGGACGATTGTTTTATGATTCTAAGTTTTAGAACAAATTATGATCATTGAGTCTCGCTGAGACCTGACTTTGTATACTTTTGATGAAATCAATATAGAAGACTTGGTGTTCATTTCGTCTCTGCATCTGGAGTAACTTAAGGCAGTGTACTCTTGGCAGCTCAGGGCCCAGCTCCGAAGGACACTTGCTTTTGTATTATTATACGGTGATTTGTGTGTGATTTGTTTATTTCTGTTATTTAAGTAATCTGACACATCTTTTATGTGATATGCTATGATTGATATATGAATGACTTCTTTACCTTATGTCTCTACACTGTACAATTGGATCTATTTGAGTTGCATCTTTCGATTATCACTGTAACAGAAGGTTAGCTTGAATGTATCGATATTAGATCCATGTGAAAGAGTATTTGTGAGACTTGCAAGCCATATTACTTCGTTCAGAAGCATAGTCATATCATCTATTATTCTCAGATTGCTGTAGTAGTATAAAACATGTACATACGGGTGAGAATTGTTGTCTCATAATTCATTAAGGATTGTTGTTCCATTTTATTACTGCTGTTCCATTTTTACTGTTGTTCCATTTTACTGCTGTTCCATTTATTGCTGCTCCATTTCCAGATTGTTGTTCCATTTTACTTTCCATCGTTTTATTTATCTGCCTTTGTTGTTTATGGTGTGAGAGAAGGTCTAAGGCTGTAGTGAGCCTCAGCAAGACGCTGCTTAGCTCCCAGACCTATAAGTCCATGCTCTGATTTCTTTTCTTCATCAATTTCTAAAGGGATGGGTTATTGCTTCCGTACCCTTGACTGATCAATTGCCTTGTGTGATTCTATATTTTAAGTTAGTTTAGTTATAACTTAGCATTTGTTTCCTTTCGAATCATTAGAACACTATACTACCGAGCATTACTCGGACAAATAGCCTTGGATTGAGTTACTCCTTGCAATAACAAATCGTTCCCAGACTGACTTATTAATGTGGGATAATTAGTGGTGTGAGAGACCCTAGTTACAACTCTACATAGGTTATTGTACATAGCAGTGTGAATAAAATAGAATTGAATCAAATAGATGAATAAAAACAAGAAACGGAAATTTTACAGCTCAAAGATAATGTCTTACCTAGAGGTCTAGTTCCATTAGAATATTTGTTTGATTTCAATGATGTAGCTAAGAAGCCCAAAATTGAACCCACTAGAGCTGGTGTTGACGAACACAATATTGGGACTGAACAAGAATCTGAAACGATCAAACTGTCCAAATCCTTACCCCCAGCTGAGAAGCTAGAGTACATTGAATTGTTCAAAGAATTTGTTGATGTTTTCACCCTGAGTTATGAGGATTTGAAATCCTATGACATAAGCATTATACAACATGAGATTCCCTTAAAAGAAGATCATAATCCTTTTAAATAGAAATTATGGAGAATCAACCCAAAACTTATGCCTCTTATTGAAAAGGAAGTAAAAATAATTTATGATGCAAAGATCATAGTGCCCTTGAGATATTCCAAATGGGTATCTAATTTGGTTCCCACTCAGAAAAATATTGGTGAGATAAGGCTCTATATTGATTTTCGGAATCTGAATAAAGCCTCTTTAAAAGACAATTACCCTCTGCCCAAGATGGACCACATTCTGTAGAAGGTGGTTGGATCCGACAGAATTTCCCTGTTAGATGGATTTTTTGGTTATAACCAAGTCTTAGTACACCCAGACGATCAAGAGAAGACAGCGTTTACTACACCCTGGGGCACTTTCATGTATGTGAAAATTCCTTTTGGTCTAATGAAAGTTGGAGCTATTTTTTAGAGAGTAATGGATTTTACTTTTGCTGATGAAATGGGTCATTTCATAGTCATATACCTAGATGACATAAATGTTTTTTTGAAAACATATGAAGAATACCTAAATCACCTTAGAAGAGTCTTTGAAAAATGTTGGAGACTTGGTATCTCCCTCAACCCCAAGAAAACAGTGTTTGGTTTACAAGAAGGAAAACTGCTAGGACACATAATTTCAGAGGAAGGAAACAAAATAGATCCCAACATAATCAAATTTATACTCAAAAATAAACCCCCCCAAAAAATGTAAAGGAAGTTCAATCTATTATTGGACAGATAAATTTTCTAAGGAGATTCATTCCTAATTTAACAAAACTTTTAAAGAATATAACCAACATGTTAAGGAAAGACAATGAGGTGGAACGGAACATGGAAGCTAGACGATCATTTAATAAGGTACAATAGGCTTTAACTCAAGTTCCTATGTTAATTATTCTAGATTTTACAAAGGATTTCCTAATTTTTTCATTTGCTTCTAAGCACACAATTGTTGCAATTCTCTTGTAGAAAAATAATGAAGGCCATGAATAGCCTATTGCTTTCTTTAGCAAAGATTTGAGAGATGTAGCATTGAAATATGACATCATGGAAAAACAAGCTTTTGCCTTGGTAAAAGCCATAAAATATTTTAAAATGTATATTCTCATTCACATATTATTTCTTTTGTTCCAAATGTAGTAGTAAAAGATACACTGACCCAAAACGATCCCGATGGCAAAAGGGATAAGTGGATTGTTGTTATATTAGAATATGATATTGAAATTGACCCACTAAACTCATCAAATGTCTAGGGTTAGCAAAATTAATGGCAGAATCTAACTTACATGCTTTAGATATAAATTTTCTAACAATATTCAATGAACTATATGAGTTGGTGACACCACATGTAGCAAAAGCTTTTTTTACCTCTCCCTGGTATGCAAACATTATTTATGATCTACATAATTTACAAGCTCCTCCTGGTTTGACTAAAACAAAAGCTAGATTTATTAAACTTAAAGTTGTCAAGTTTTCTATTTTGGATGAAAATCTGTATTGGAAAGATGCTGGTGGAGATTTACTAAACTGTTTGTTGAAAAATGAAGCAGATAAAGTCATGCAAGAGTTTCATGAAAGAGACTGCGGTGGACACCTGTACTGAAATACTACTACCAATAAGATTTTGAGGGCGGGATTTTATTGGCCCACCTTATTTTCTGATGTCCTAAATAAAGTTACTTCATGCTACAAATGCCAAATATTCGAAGGAAAAAAGAAACTATTGCCTTTACCCTTAAGGCCTATATCTACTGAAACTCCTTTCCAACAATGAGGCTTTGATTTTATAGGAGAAATTCACCCTGCCTCATTTTCCCAACATAAGTGGATTCTTACAGCCACTAATTACTTTAAAAAATGGATAGAATCCATACCAACTAGACAAGCCTCTGATGCAGTCATCATAAAATTCCTAGAGAATGATATCCTTGCAAGATTTGGATGTCGTAGGAAAATTATTACTGAAAATGTTGCAGCTTTCAGAGCAAAGAGGATGGTAGATTTTTGCAACAAATATCAGATAACACTGGGACATTCTACAGCCCATTACCCTCAAGGAAATGGACTGGCAGAATATTCCAATAAAATCTTAGTTAATATTATTAAGAAGTTGTTGCATGGTAACAAGAAATCGTGGCACAACAATTTGGTCAATGCATTGTGGGCAAATAGGCTTACTACCAAAAATTCAATAGGCATGTCTCCATACTAGCTATTTTATGGAATAGGTGTTGTTTTTCCAACCTCGTTGGGAATTCATGTTTTAAAAATGCTACAAGAATTGGAGGTCGAATCAAATGATTTACAGAGGAGAATAAACCAAACAATTCATTTGCAACAGTCAAAAGATGAAGTTCATAGCAGAACTAAGTTGATTCAAAAAGCATCAAGAAGGCATTTGACAGAATAACTATGGTTGATGATTTTCATATCAACAATCAGCTCTAAAATGGGATTCCAGAAGAGAAGAGAAAGGAAAGCATAGTAAGTTTGAAAATCTATGGATGGGACCTTACATTATTTATGCTTACAAAGGTAACAGTGCATTTTTTTTGAAGAACACAGATGGAATAGAGTTACCTGGAGGACCTACCAATGGCAGGATACTAAAGCATTATTTTTTCAGGATTAAACATCGGTTTTTATCACACCCATTGTAGATACCATTTATTTTGTACTATCATGAGTGGGTAGCTTATGTCTAAAAGTTGAAGCTCATGGACAAGGCCCTAAGCTTTTAGTCATTTTGTCACCATAACTACAACAAACACAAAAAATCAGATGTGGTCAAACACTAAAGATAAGGATTTAAGGCTACTAGTCTATTGTGTTCTTGACACTTCACGATGAAGTGCCATCCCCGGCTGGAGCCACTATTAGGGTCCTATAATTTATAGGATCAAATGATGATTGAATAATTGCTTTTAGTATTTCATATTGTAAATAATATTGCTTATTGCAAATGATTTCCAAAAAAGATACAAAAATAAAAATGAAAAAGGGTATAAATACAAAAATAGAAAGAGGAAAAAGAAAATAAATGATAAAAGAACCCCACAAAAAAAATAAATAAATGTGAAAGTGATGCTAGTTGAAGTGCCACTGATAGTATGTTGCTTTTGCAAAGAATGAATTCATGAAATTGTGTGCAACTTGTCTAAATGTAACAATACTTTTGTGCTTGAAACATACAGTTTAATCATGTTCAAGCAAATTTCAATTTATGTTAATTATATTAGAGTAAATAACTTAGCCAAACAATGTAACCTTGGCTAAGATTAGATAGGTAGAATAGGTGAATAAGTTAATCCAACAGTTTAATCTGGATTAATACAGTTGTTAGATTAATTTAGTTGTTCGAAATAAATATTCTTAATCCTTTAAGAATGACGAAATAAATAGGGTTTGCATGTTTAAATGCACCCTCATTACTTCAAAATTACATTAGTGTAGGAAAAAATTGGATTGGCTATGTAATTGGTGCAAATGGTCATTTATCCAAAGTTTGGACTTTATTCTAAAAAGATATCCCCCCGAAATACAAGGTGGGACCACCGGCATTAAACCTTTCACATCTTACTTCCCTGATCATGACCCTACTTTGATCCAACAACCTTAAGTTATTTCAGACGCCCCCGCAGTGATTCTCTTTAACGGCGGGGGGGGTCCGAAAAGCGGTTTCCTCACCTCTATGTGTCCCCTCCTTGTAATTTCGGACACCCACCCCCTCTCATACCACAAATAGCCTCCCCCCCACCCCCTGAAAGGGGTTTCCTCCATTCCTCCACAACTGGCCTTCCTAGCAACCTTCACCTGCCACATCCCTGCTCAACCTCCATATCACCTCCCACCAACATTTAACCTCGTTGTCACTCTCACACCACTCACTGCCTGCCACTTCGACTGTTTCCCCACTCACCTCCATGTAATTTCTCCACATCACCCTTTTGGACCCCACTTCCTTTCCCCAACCATGTGCTCCACATCATCCCCCACCTCCATGTCACCTCCCGCCCCCACGTCATATGTTTGTTTCATCGTCAGTTAAACTATGTTTTTCCTATACAACATAGTAATTTAAAACATCATTTACAAATATATGAGAACGAATTTTCAAAAATGAAAATAGGTTTTTGTTTATAACATCCTCATTTAAAAATACCTCTCTCAGTTTTCTATCATATGTTATGGTTTGGGAGATTGGTATGAATCCTTGCAAGCATAGTTTCCCGAATTTTCCTGTTTTTAGTCATTATTTTCAAATGCAGTTTCTGAATAGATGGAAATGAATTTTTAAAAACTGAAAGAAATATTTGTTTCCAACATCATCGAACAAAAACCTCTCTCGGGTTTCTAACATCTATTATGGTTTGGGATATACAAATGGATTACAAGACCTTATTTTTCAAAATTTCAGGAGGAAAAAACTCAAACACAGTTAGTGACTTGGATGCCACCTCATCAAATGTGAGTTGATATCAAATTTGAATTGCTCTTCTTTGCCACAAGAAATCCACAAAGATAGTGCCAAGTAGATTCATTAGTTTATGAATGTCCTATATTTCAGTTCTATTTGTGTAATACAGTTTGAGATCTCTACAACAAATCTTGATATTTTTTCAATATATTTTAGTTTAGAATCTTATGAATACTTCATCATTTGAAATACGAGATGTTGGGACTTGTGCATAGAAAGACTACCATTATTATAAAGTTGATTATTGAGATTTAGTGGTTATCTACATTAATACAAGCATGTTGTTCCAGGATTGTTGTGTCATATCTATATGGTGAAGTGCTTCTTATTGTAATTCGATTTCTCTTTGTTTTCTTCATATGTATTCAGATCTGTTTTGTCTTTAAGAAAATTAGGTTCAGAATTTGTTTCAAAACACTTTGTTCTTGCTTAAAGCAAAAATCAATGTTTTCTACTGAACTTTAAATATAGAATTCAAGTAACAAAGCTCTATATCTAAAGTGAATCCTAATTTGTTCTTCCTTCTCCATCTCATCATCTATAAGGATCCAGTAGTATGCCTTCCTTGCCCTGTTGCACTCAAGCTTGATTATTTTTGCATTTGAGCCATTTAATAATAATAAATAATAACAATAACATTAATAATGAAGGCATTAAATAATAATAATAATAAGAATAAATAAAGATATTAATAATAATAAGGAGAAATTTGATAATAGTAATAATAATAAGTCTCTGTTAGGTTTTAAGAATGTGGTCAATCTTTCTAGCAGGTCTTTTGATCCCTCTGTCTTCAGCCTCCTCAATAAGGGTCTTAATTTTTCCCTTGCCCCTAGTAAGATTCCCATCTATGACATTATTTGTAGCATCGAATATGGGATCAAAGACCTTTCGGACTCCATCAAGGAAATTATCAGATAGGATTGTGTTGTTGTTCTTAGGAAGGCTAAGCCTCCTAAGAAAAACCTGAGCAAAGTTGAGTTTCTCGCCCTTAATTCCCTTAGAGACAACCCAAAAATTGTTGTCCTTAGAGCGGAAAAAGGTGGAGTTGTTTTCATTCTTGATAACTCTGATTAGATCCACAAAATGGTGGACCACCTTTCTAATAGTGGGAGTTACATAGAGCTCAAGAAAAACCCCATTAAGTCCATCTCTAAAGATATTGCATCCACTATTAAAGCAGATTATTCACTTCATTCTCTCTCCCAAAATCTCATTGAAAGCAATCCCCTTACCCCTAGAATTTATAGCTTGCCAAAAATTCATAAACCTAGGGCTCCCTTAAGACCTATTGTTAACACAATAGGTTGACCTACCTATCTTCTTGCAAAATTCCTAGCTCAAAAACTCAAACCTCTTGTGGGTCGTATCGATTCCTTCGTAAAAGACTCATCCTATTTTATTCAAGAGTGGAGAGCTATCAAATTAGAGCCTGGAAATTTGTTGGTCAATTTTGACATTGTGTCCTTTTACACCAAAATCCCCATCCAAGAGGCCATTGATAACATCAATCACATTTCTGATAAAGACACTGTCAAGTTAGTTAGCCTTTGCCTCACCTCAACGTTCTTTAGTTTCCAAGGTGAGTTCTATGAGAAAACTTGCGGTGTTGCGATGGGATCCCCTCTCTCCCCTATTGTAGCAAACCTGTTTATGGAAGATTTTGAGACCAAAGCCCTAGAATCCGCTCAGCTTCGCCCTAAAAAATGAAAGATATTTGTTGATGACACCTGTGTCATTTGGCCTCATGGTTGTGAGAAACTCAATCTGTTTCTTAACCACCTTAATTCGCAATCAGAATCCATCAAGTTCACTATGGAGATTGAGGAGAATGGTTGCCTTCCCCTTTCTTGACATTCTCCTTTCTAGGAAGGATGATGGTTCCATATGTCACCAAGTTTTTTAGAAAAAGACCCACACGAAGCAATATCTCCATGCTCGTTCTCATTACTTCCCTGCTCAAAAATTTGGTGTTCTCAGCACTCTTGCCACTTGTGCTCTAAGAATCTCTGATGAAATCCACCTTGATCAAGAGAAGTCTCATCTCGTTGAGGTTTTTAAAAATAATGGATATAGCAGACCTGAGAGCCTCAAGGCCTTTCTCAAAGTCGGCAAAGCACCTAAATCTAAACCTACCCGAGTTGATCCTATCTCTAAGGTTCGTCTCCCTTATATCCAAGGGACCACTAACAGGATTGCCCACATTCTTAACAATATTAATGTCTCCTCTTCTTTCAAACCTCTCCAAACCATAAAAAATCCCTTAAATCTATTAAGGACCCCATTGAGCCTAAAGATTCGAAAGGATTTTACCTTATTCCCTGCTCCTATGGGGTCCCCTACATTGGAGAAACAGGAAGATCCATTAAACTGAGAATTGGTGAGCATGCTACTGACATTAGACACAATTTCTCCCGCACATCAATGCTTTTCGAGCATGCAGAGAAATCAAAGCACCATGTCTGCATTGAAGAATACAAAGTCATTTTTAGGGTGGATCATTTCCACCACGGGAAACTCAGAGAAGCAATAGAAATTGAAAGGCATGCCAAAACCCTTAAGAGGGATGATGGCTAGAAATTGAGTAAAAACTAGATTCCAGCTCTCTCTTTTTTACTCTTCCTCCGTCTATTTCCCCCACCTTTTCCTGCCCTCAAGCCGCCCCCCACCCACCCCCCACCTTTTCCCCCTTGTCTCTTTAACTTCGTGGTGGTGAGATTTTATTATCCTAATTCTTTCCTCGTTATCCTTTAGATTTTTCTTAGGAAAGTTAGTTCTCCTCTAAATATTTTAATCTTAATTAATCTAATCACCAATCCCTTTTCTAGTAAACCTTTAATTTCATCTAAAATAATTAGGTATTCATCTAATAATTTTAATATTGAATTATAATTTATCCCAAATTTAGTCCAAGCTTTTTGCCTTTAACCTAATTTAACTTATATTAATTTCTAATACACCTCATAAACCTCATTTATTATTATTTACTAATAATATGGATTAATAACCAATTTATCTTAGCATAAATTAATTTATATTAACATTTCTAATTATTTACAGATAATATTACTATTAGTAAATAATTAATTTCATAATTATACATTTCATAACGGCTTGTATTCTCCAAAAATGGGACCACTAGATTCGTCTTACCCTAACAAACAATTAATTATTCTAGATAATATAGAACTTGATATTATTTAATAATGAAATTTTTAATAAATAATAAAATAATATATAACAGCTAGTTTGTAACTAAATTATTAAATAAAAACGGCTATTTTTCAACTAATTAACAACTATTTCTCTAACAGCTAACTATGGGCATGATACATCCCTCCTATTTATTCACTCAGATCGATCGATTTCTCACCTTGTCCGAAAGATGAACCACATTGGTTGGTTCGAAATGTCGACCAAATCCTAACGATGTGATTAATCCGAAAGACTGATATCTAGATTATGGATCACAAAAGTCTTAGATCTAACATCTTAAACCTTGTTGACCCCATTGCCCAATGGCTTTTCCTTGTTGTTCCAACCAAACCAAACTCCGAACTTTCATAACTAGCCTAATATATCTGTATAAACAAATATAAATCTATAAAGAGAGCCTTCTCTGAAGCTGGTAGGGCTAGATCTCAACTTCCAAAGTAGGTTTGTGGTTACCTCTGCAATTATTTCTCAACCTTATTAAATTACAGAGTGCTAACATTAGGAATATTTGAGGATGAGTTTGTTTGAGGCACTCTATGGGTGGAGTTATAATACTCCTATTAGTTGGAGTAATCCAATGAACAAGGTGTTGATTAGACCGGACATTTTGACGGAAATGGAATAGAAAATGCAAGTAATCAAGAAGGATATGAAAGCATCACAGGATAGGAAGAAGAGCTACGCAGATCGAAATAGGTTGTTTAAGGAGTTTCAAGTTGGGGAGCAGGCGTACTTGTACATCAAGCCGAAGAAGAGCTCCTTAAGGATTGGATCGTGTTCCAAGCTCGCACACCGGTTTTGTTGACCTTTCAAGATTCTTGAGAGGATTGGGTCAGTAGCCTATCAAGTTGCACTGCCTCCGACAGTGACAGTCCATGATGTTTTTCATGTCATTGCTTAAGAAGTATGTTAAAGATGTTGATCATGTGACTGGTTTGTATTGCAAGCAAAGACAGGAGGATAATTCTTATCGAAACCTCAGTGCATTTTGTAGAGAAAGATGCTAATGCTCTGGAACCGAGCAATCAAGCATGTTAAAGTGGAGTGGAAGCACTTTGGGCCCGGTGATGTTACATGGGAGATGTTGGATCATATATGGGTTACGTATCCTTCTCTATTCGTTGGTTGACCAAATTTTTTGGTATATATCTTTGGTATATAGTTCGGTGCATGATTTGGTATGATGTTTTAGTATATGTACATATGTATATGGATGTAAATAACACCACCAGTTATGTTATAAAGCTTCAATAAGCAATATGGGTGTAATGTTATTATGGTTGTCATGTTGTTATGTTGTCATGTTGGTTTGCTTCTAGGCAGGTTGATCATTGTAAATACTACAACGAGCTAAGTTATACAACTCCATGGGCAGTATGTTTTGTTTACAGCAATCTTGTTAGTTGTAGGTTTCATTGAACACCAAGGAGGGTGTTCCCCTTAGGGGAAGGGTTTTGTAATAGCCCTAGTCAAAATTCCATGTAAAAAATAATAAATGTGAAATAATACCTTGGTCATGGGATGCCTATTCCAAACTTAATGTTGGGAAAAAACATAGTGATGGGGATCACTTGTGATTAATTAATGGCTAAGGAAATTGGAAAATGCAATGGCAAAGGTTTTGGAAAGGTGTGAAGCATCTGTTGGCATTGTATTTATGAAAATAATGGAAATTGGGAGAAAATGGAGGTGAAAAGTAATAGGCTGCATATGAAGAGGAAAATGAAGAAACTAGAGACCTCATTGATAAAAAGGCTTCTGAGGTTCAGTTGGTGCCTTTTGTCAGTTTAGTTTTGGATCCCTCTCTATTCTCTCTCTCTCATACTCTTGGACACTTAGAGTTTTCTTGGAGAACTCTTGGAGGAGTGTGGCATACTTGGATTTTGGAGCAAGAAATTAAAGGAAGAGTGGGAAGTGTAAGAGGACATCGATATCAGCAGCTACAATGGGTTTTTCTTTTAGGTATCGATTTGCATGTATGCTTTCCTCGCTAGTTTTGGCATGCATGGCATATGCATGTGGTTTCTTGGTTATGATATGTCATTGGAATGGAAGATTGCCTGGATTGATAGTGGATTTTCCTAGCCTTACCATTTCTTGGATAGCCATGGTGTTATGCGTTCTTTTATTTTTTTTCCAGTTGTTTCTCATGTTCCTTTGGTTGTGGGTTGAGTTACTAGTTCCTGGAAGCCTTGGTTGGACAAATGCTCTGGAAGCCATGTAACAGCTTGGGTTGAGTTACTAGTCTTTGGAAGCCTTGGTTGAAAAAATGCTCTAGAATCCCTTGGTGGGTTGAGTTACTAGTCCTGGAAGCCCTGGTTGGAAAAACACTCTGGAACCCCAGCAGAAGTTGTGGGTTACGTTACTAGTTCTAAAAGCACTACCTGGAACAAACGCTTTGGAGCCCTGGACAACGTGGGTAGAGACCAATATGGTGATGGTTAGTGATGTCTGGTCGTGAGGTGGATTCACTAGGGTAGGGTTGAGGTTGTTTGGCCTATGGAATCTCTAGATGGCTTTGATTGATTTGTTTTGTGAGATCCCACAATCATGGTTGGAATATGGCACGGGAGTGACTAGATGAAAGAAAGATTTGGTTCAGCCTATTCTACAGTTGGGTGGTTTGTGGAAGTCCCATACATGGTCAACTTATGAAATAATCAATTAGAGATCTCTTTCTCCTTGGTATTTTATGGGTAAATATATTTGTTTATATGTGGCTTATATAGTTGTTATATCCTTGATATTTCTATTGGTTTTATGCTAGTTATGAATGAGTTTTATGACAGTGAAAATATATGTATCTCATCATGTTTTGGTTAATCACTAAATGTACAATGAATATATGGCTTTATAGATGGTAATGCAATTATTGTGATGAGGCATCAATGCTTCTTAGTGATTCTTAGATAAACATGAGACCCCTATGCTCAGATCTGTTGTTTAAACCTGTAGAATGCATATTTGTGACATGTTTGGCGAAATGTCTCTCATGGCTAGTAGGTGTCCAATTAAGTCCTTGTTCTAGTAATTGCATTTATATTATTGTTTCACTTTTATATTTCTTTTCTGGAAGTTTCATGGAGTTCTGGGTAGTGACTTGAGCCCTAGCCCTGAAAAATTGGCACAAAATTTGGAGTCGTGGGCACAAAACTACCTGTGAAATTCCCAAGTCACAGGCATGCCCATGTTGTGGGAGAAACTATAGGGTTCCACTCACAATCATGACCATGTTGTGGGAGTGACTTAGGGTTTAATGTAGTAAAAGGTCAGTTTGTCTCAGGGAGTAGTCACTCAAAAGGTTTGGATGGTTCCTGGGGGTCCTGCAGTATGCCTGGAAGGTCTAGTGTGTCCCATTGGTTCCACTTCCTTAACTAACACATGGGGAGTTGAATCATATCATAGTAACTCTTTGTCACATGTTTACCCTGGTTGGTCGATTACTTGGGTAGATGTGGGAGGAGGGTTAGAGAGAGTGTTGTTGTTTCATATTCGTATGTATTGGATGAAAATATCATGCTCTACTTTGCTCTAAAATCTGCAGCAAGGTTTAATATTAAACTTGTTCAGAGTGCTTCTTTTTTTTTGGGGCTCAATTTCATCAAAACTTGTTGGAAATGAGAATTGGACACTTTTGGGTCCTTTATCCTATTTTGAACTCTTGTTGACTAATTATTCAGCTTTCCTTTCTTTCAACTAATCCATTTTCATGCTAGTTTTCAGTGATGAAGATGATGATGGTCGCTGGTAACTCAGGGGATTGGGGTTAGGGCATTGAGCTCGGTGACGACTTGGTTTTGTGCTCGAAGCTTCCCAGAGGGTGCTCCTTTGAAACTGTTTATGGTTTTTTCTCGGCATCAACCATAGTTTTCTTTCCATAGCTATTTGTGGCTTATGTCGGTTAGTTTTTGGTCTCCCCTAGACGGTTTGCGTTTACCTCTTTGACAGTCCAGTAAGCAGTTGTCAACTTGGGTCATTGACAAATATGGAGGACAAAACTGCTTATTCTGCGATACCGTCGGAAAACCTGCCGATTTGGACTCAATCGAGGACCACTGTGGAGGACTTTTTAGTTTTCAACCATGAACTAACAGCTGAGGTTGATGCTCTTCCTACTCTCTCTTAGCACATACCTTCCATCTTGGTTCCGGTTCTAGCAACTGCTATTAGGGATTACAATGGCCTGTCGATACTCACTGACTCTTAGGTGGAGTCCGCGCATTGGAGTGCCCAGGAAACTCAAACCCTAGGGCTAGACCTAGGTTCCATTCCTGCTAGGATTGAGGTGGAAAAACCTTTGGAGCAAGGCCCTTCGTCACAGGTGGGTAGGTTGCAGGTACAATCTTCGCCACCAGTCTTGGGAAACCCTTCTATGGGAAATTTCACTAGTATCGAAATCTTTTTGGGGCATTTCGACAACCTTGGGGCTAAAGATCCTCTGAGAGAAAAGGTCTTGTCCTCACTCGAGGTTGTACAGGAGGATAATTTGGCTGTTGGCACGAGCAACAAATAGAAAGGGACATCCAAGAGGAAAAAGTGCCTCCCTCTGTGTAGCAACGAAATCTTTCTCAAGCTTGTCGAGGACACGACATTCTGTGAAGCCATGGATTCGATGGAAAAGGTACTGGTGGGGCGTGTGAGTGGTAGACGTTACAGTGTGGAGCGGCTCCAAAAATGGACAATGGAGGTTTGTGGACATCATCTGTCAGAACCTCCAGGGGTACAGACTTTTGTTTGAGGGTGGTTCGCTTTGAGATTCAAATGTCTTGCCCACACTAACTGGGTTCTCTCCACAATTTGGCACACTTCTGGTCTTCTAGTACACTTCTGGACTGAGAAAATTTTCAAACACATAGGGGATGCCATGGGCAAGTTTCTTACTTATGATGACTCATTTAACTCTACTAGGAGAATGGCATTCGCCAGGATCTCAGTTTATATGGACCTCACAGATGCGCTTCTAGAGTTTATTAACATTCAGTGGAGGGATGTTGCGAGGAGGCAGTTGCTGGATTATGAGGGAGTCTTGTTCAGGTATCGCCACTACCACAAGGTGGAGCACTTATTCAAAGATTGTCCTCTGAACAAGTGGAATAGCAGATAGTTTGCGAGACAATTACCTCCGAATGCTCCTGAGTAGGAGGCTTAGTCACATGAAGACCTGTTGTGGCCAGCAACAACCCCCTTCTTCATTTAAGTGTTGTCCAAAATACTAAATTAACGTGGACCCTTAGTTTAATTTTTGAGAAAAATCAAGTTTTTCTTTCTTCAAAATAAGGTCACCATCGTAAGCTTAGAAAGGTCTTTCAAATATTTTTTAACCTAAGTTTACGATAAGGTAAAGGTCTTTAAAAATTGCGTTGCAAAAAAGATAGGAAATGCCTTCATTCCCCTATAATATTGGTATGCACAAGACCCCCGTGTTAAGAATAACATCGCATCGCAATGAAGTAATGCTCATAAGGAAAAACTTCAAGATCTACCGATCTGCGATAACACCGATCGCAAGATCGCATATCGCAGAAATAAACTGGCAATATTTGGCAAACATTAAACTTCTGCGACCTGCGATGTTGCAATCTACGAACTTGCAATTTGCGACGGCACGATTTGCGATGGCACGATCTTCGACGTTACGTAAGCAAATCATGAATCACTTAATCACGAATCCTTCAGGCGCGCCATTCAAAGAAAAGCCACTTACCATAATCTGACCCAAAATCATGTGCTTTTAATGATAGTAAATGGATTAGTTGTCAGTTATTAAATGAAATGAAGACGCGTGCTTTTGTAAAGAATTACTTCACGTAAAGTGGCATATTTGATATATATGTTGCATTTAAAACTCTCCCATCACTTTTCTTAATCATTCATTTCCACTTCGCTCGTAATCTGCAGGAACGAAGAGCTAAGACGATTCAAAGCCGAACGGAGGAACAAATGGGAAAGAAACATAAAGCTCAAGGCTTCGAGACGAAGGAAAAGACGAAGGAGATGGCGCCTTTGTATACAGACACTGCCTGCAACAGGGACGCAGGAATTTCGACATGGGAAGGCATGTATAGGCTGCTGGAGGAAGAAAATCCTAGAGTAATGAAGGTTGATACTGCCGCGGGCTCACAAAACTCTTCTGAGGCATCCTTAGAGGAGCTGGCATGTTCATTTCTTCACCGAATAGCAACTAGACCCAAAATTTTATCGTATATAGATATGATCAAGTGGATACTTGACAATGCAGAGTTACACGGCAAACAATTCAAGGTTCAAGGACATGGGCTCATAGGATCATTCGCCGCGCAAGACTTAAAACTTATGTATTATCTTCCTGAACCTCAGACGACCTAAAATGCACAATTTGTCAAGAAATTTGCAGCAGAGAACCCAAACCTGGCAGAGACCACTAAAGATTGGACCAGAAAAGAGGAATCGCACAAAAAGGACAAAAATGGTATGTATAGCACTGGTTCCCTCACCTCTCCGTATTTTTTTGTTGCAGCCATGCTTTGTAGACTATTTGGGATGCCGGTCATCAATAAATTTTCGTCTGAATGGCTGCCACTCATAAACGCTGCCACAAACGACGATATCGTGGATTGGGCCAAGATATTCTCTGATAATCTATACACAGTTGTTATGACTTACCGGTCTAAAAGACCCTTGTCTCAAAGGGTCTATCCTCCTTTTTATCTGTCTGTGTATATTTTGGATTATGTTTGCTATGTGTCTAAATTCCCCACTATGGGTTGGAAATGGACTACCCAGAACCCATTACCTCTCCATGTTTATCATAAGATGTTATGGGATTCCCAGTTCGTCCCGTACTTCTGTCAGATTTGTCATGGGCTTATCTTACCCCTGCATAGAATGATGTGTGATGAAGATGAAAAGAAAAGAGTAAGTGCACCCACAATAAACGAGGTTCATAAGGAATTTGTCTTTAACAAATGGGACGATCAAATCAGGCAGGCAGAACAAGCAGCGGAGACAACGGCCACGCAGGCAAACATTCTTATCGACTGTGTAAATGAGAATTTACACAGGGCCAACTTAATCGCAAAAACCACCCCGGGGTACCTACCAAATAAATCATGACTGGAGACAGAATGGAAGCAGAAGGCGCAAGAAAAGGGAAAAGCGATCCAGGCATTGAACAGGTTAAATTGGGAGTGTTACTGGGCATACTTAGTCAAGCCACACAATCAATGGATGACTGTGAAATGCATCATAAACTCAGCCGAGAAAGTAGTGCCAGCTCTCATAGATTTTGTTTTCGCAGCCCAGCTCAGCGCAGAAGTCGGCCAACCGACTCTTCTTAAGTCCATGATGAACACTTGCAGTTTTAAGGACCAAATTCAGAAGTAGCTTATTTTTAGAATTTTGTTGTTTCTTTTTATTTAGATTAGAAAAAGCACGGTCATTTGAGAACCGTATCCTAAAATTTTGTAAAAACACTATTATTAGAATTAGGAAGTAGTATTTTAACCCTTCTCATGCATTTAGAGAAGGGTCCAGAGATTTGTCAAAAACTTATCCTCGAACATGCACTTCTGCACCCTCAGAGGAGGTTTTGATGAATGGATGGATCGAGATTTATTTTTATTTGCATTTTGATGTCTGCTACTGATGTTGCACTTTTGTACTCTTAGTAGGTGTTAGAACAAGTAGAGATAGATCGTTTTTGCTTGAAGCTTATGGGTAGAATTAGTCATAAATGGTACTTTTATCTCTTGGCAATTTCTGCTTATATTCTTG